>JAJMHH010000080.1:0-14713 GCA_030582955.1 Osmozyma tolerans
AAAAAAAAAAAAAAAAAAAAAGAAATTGGAAAAAATTCAAAAACAAAAAAAGTTAAAGAATCGAGAACTTGAAAACAAGACCAATCTTTCAGTCAAACTTTTCATTGTCATAATATGTACATTAGTTGAATTATATTTGTTGGAAAATCATAGCTTTCATAGGTTGTAAAAAGGCATGTTTGTATGGTGAAATTTAGGGTAAATGCGAATGGTGAAATTACGGTAAACGCGCTGCTCGCCACAACAGCTGGATATAGTTCTGGTGAATTAGCACAGCAGATTCGTTAAGCGAGGACAAGAAGATGGCAAATTTCGACGCGGGCTCTGCCAAAGAATCATATCGCGTTTCGTTCAATGGGAAAAACCCAGATATCCACTTTGAAAGACCCAATTTCGGAGGATCAACAATTTTCCGGATGTACGCCATCACTTTGGTCGAGGCCACATTAAACAGGCGAATTTCATGTGCGGAATATGTGTAATTTTCGTTAACATCAATTGATGCAGCCCATGAGGCAGGGCCGATGGTCTCTGGTAGCGAAAATCTCGGGTCGAGACGCGAAACTGACTTGAGGAAAGGAATTGTATGCAGAACTGATAATGGAGATACAGACCACGTGACCTTAGACCTTCCGGACAAATCTGCCACCATCGGACGAAACGGCGTAGCCAAATCTTTGTCACATTTAAAAGGGTGTGCTGTTACCTGGCCCGGGGTCAAATCTTCAAGCACGGTATCACGCTGGTCGTGTGTGAGGTTGCACCGGAAAGAACCGCCGATGAATGTATAAGGCACAAAGAACACGAGATCCGTGAGGGCGTAAGAACGACGACGAGCCATTTTGTGGCACACGATGTTTGCCAGCGACAGCGCTGAAGATGTTTTGTTGATGTCTAGAGAGGAGCCATTATTGAGGGCTGAGATTGAGTAGCTCATATCGCTTTCTGGTGCTTTCTTGGTTGCAATAGACGGCTTTCTGCTTAAACGCAGCTTGAGAGACCTAAGAGGTTGTAACACCTTCTTCATCGCCATCTTCGTCTTATCAAGAACCTTATCTAGAAACTTCATTCGGGTCACCTGCATAGTGCTGACTACGCCTTCACCGGTTTCGTGGGGTTCGTCGATAAAGCAAAAGGTATTGTTGAAAAGCGACTTTGGGGAGCATTCGATCGGGAACTCTTTGACAAAATGGCTTCTTCCTCGACGACAATGTGTAACAACAAGAAATGATCGGGAGGCAAACGGCATAAACGAAATCAGGTACGTTTGGGCAATTTTGAACCCACTGAAAGGAATCATGTCGTCAGCGCAAATGTCGCACAAGGCAGTTAGCATGAAAACAAAGAGCCCCACCACACTAATGAAATTCATTGTAGCGGATAATAGTGTGGGATTTGTGAGCAGACCCTCTTCTTATATGTACGGCTCCCAGAGCGCCATGTTCTGTTGCTAGGCTACCAATCATTATCCTGCTGAATATATTCTGTCTAGTGTACTGCATATATTATGGCTGCAAGGGTGCAAAGATGCCATAAAGACTTCTTTACCTATTGTAAGACACCACTCTCGGGGATGCTGTGATATTTAGGATGCTCTTATTGATGTCATGCTTACAAGTACTTGTCTCCAGCTCGATTATGTTCTTCCAGTGGTAATAGTCCAAAGGTCTGGCGTGGTGGAACGGCTCAAACCACACCATCATATTTGGCTTCCTTCAAATATTATGCAAAGGCTCAGTAAAAATGGCAATATTACCGTAAGCACTCGGCCAAAACCTTCTCTTCTCATTCTTGAAGCGTCCTGCATATATGTCTATTATGCTGTGATACCTGATAACAGTAATGATAAGCACACGTCGAATCCACAAGTATAAGCAAGGCATATCATTTTGAAAACGCAGGTACCAACAAGACGGATACTACAGCACTCAGCTCCATCAGCCTGAAATAGCAGCTTTTTTGGGGGGCCAACATGGTGGCGAATAATATAGTCACGTGTTTCTTCACGTGATCGCGATGGGCATCTTCTCACTGGTTTTAAACTCCCTTTTCTTATATCCATCACCTTCTCCACGATGGATTCAGCACAACAGCTGAACAAGCCTCACAGGAGTAGTGACGGCAATAAGAAAACCGCAAAGAAAAAGTTACATCTGAACGGATATAATGCCAAGGCGTTTTCCGTTGCAGCTCCAAAAAAGCTTGAAAGACAAGCGAGAAGAACTCACGATGTAAATGAGAAAAAGTACCATGTGCCCATGGTAGACCGGACTCCAGACGACGACCCACCGCCAGTTATAGTGGCTGTTGTGGGTCCTCCTGGAACAGGCAAGACCACGCTCATCAAGTCGCTTGTGAAAAAACTTACAAAGTCTTCCTTGACCGAAGTGAAGGGACCCATCACTATTGTCAGTGGCAAAAGAAGACGGCTCACATTTATCGAGGTCAACAACGACATGAATTCCATGATAGACGCTGCAAAGATTGCCGATCTTGTGTTGCTTCTCATTGATGGCAATTTTGGTCTCGAAATGGAGACCATGGAGTTCCTCAACGTGGCTCAGCATCATGGTATGCCACGTGTGCTAGGTGTTGCCACACACTTGGACCTTTTCCGCTCGCAAAGCACGCTTCGAACTTCCAAAAAGAGATTGAAGCATCGTTTCTGGACTGAAGTGTACTCAGGAGCCAAACTCTTCTATCTCTCCGGTGTGCTCAACGGAAGGTACCCTGACCGAGAGATCTTGAACTTATGCAGATTCATCTCCGTGATGAAGTTCCGTCCGTTGAAGTGGAGAAACGAGCATCCATATCTTTTGGCCGACAGAGTCACCGACTTGACTCATCCTCAAACCATTGCCGAGAACCCCAAATGTGACCGTCGTGTTGCCATCTACGGTTATCTCCACGGCACCCCGCTTCCGGCCTCCGATGCCCACATCCACATAGCCGGTGTTGGTGATTACCATGCACACACTGTGGAAAAGCTCCCGGACCCATGCCCCACGCCATACTTTGAGCAAAAGTTGGACGACATTGAGCGTGAGAAAGCCAAACTAGCCGCTGAGAACGGTGAAGAAGTGGCTCAACCCCGCAGAAGACGCCGGAAGAGACTCGAAGATAAGCACAAGATTATATATGCGCCAATGTCTGACGTCGGTGGTGTGTTGGTGGATAAAGATGCCGTTTACATTGATGTCGGAGATAAGCAGTCATTCAATGCCGATGATCCTGACCGCGAGCTAGGAGAGGGAGAAAGGTACGTTACAGGTCTTCAAGACGTGGAGAAAACGATGCAAGAGAGATTTGCCGATGGCCCAGGGTTGCAGTTGTTTTCCAACTCGGAAAAGATCGAGTTGCCGGAGAAAGATAATTCGGGACGCTCGTCCATGAGAAACCCTAGACTTTACGGCAAGTCTGTTGCTGACGACGATGAATTCGACCAGCTCTCCGATGACAACGAAGACGAAGACAACATGGAAGACAACGATCGTTTCGACGGCAACAAAAAAGTCGAAATCGACTTTGGCGATGGTGGCGACGGTAAGTACGACTATGTGGAGGATTCGCTGCTTTCCGACGACGAAGACGGCTTCAACGACTACGGTGCAATGGCTGGAAAGCTCAGAGGTTCCGTGCAGCGCAAGTGGGACCTCAACAAGCTTCTATACTTGGATAACATCGACCCAAGTGAAGTGATTAGACGGTGGAAGCAAGGGTCAGTAAAGGATGACGATGAAGAAGAGGAAGATATCGAGAAGGAAGACGATGACGGCGATGATTTCTTTGTTCAGAAAAACTCAGGAACCAATCATGAAGTCGAAGATTTCGACACGTTCATACCGTCGTACCCAACTGTCGAAACGCTTCGTGCAAAGTTTGATCCATCGCGAGTGGATGATGACGACGATGACTACGAGAACGGCTACCAAAGCTTGAAGGGTCGGTTGTTGCTGGCGCCACTGGTTAAGGATGGTGAAGGTGAAGGAGAAGGCGGTGAAGGTGAAGACGAAGGCGAAGATGAGGAAGGTGATTTCGAGGATCTCGAGGCTGAGGGCAACGAAGACGAGGAGAAGAGCGGTAGTAAAGGCGACGATTTCGCAAACTTCGATGAAGAGGCCGAGAATGGCGGTTCTGAGTCGGAGGCCGAGTCGGAGTCTGGGTCTGACTCAGGCGAGGCGGAGTCGTACGAGCAAAAGAGAGAGCTCAATGCTGCGAAGAAGGCCAAGTTGAAGATGCAATTCGAGGACGAAGAGGACCGTGAATTTGGTGCTGACGACCCTGAGGGCGACACCGAGGCTGACTCGTGGTACGAGTTCCAGAAGAACAAAATGGCTAAGCAACTCGAAATCAATAAGGCCGAGTACGAGGAGATGGATCCAGAGACTCGTCAGAAGATCGAGGGGTACCGTGCAGGGCTGTACGTGAAGATTGTGTTCGAAGAGTTGCCATGTGAATTCGTCGACAACCTCGATCCAGAATATCCTATTGTCCTTGGCGGGTTGCTCGCTACTGAGTCCCGCTTTGGCATCATGAATGTGAGAATAAGAAGACACAGATGGCACAAGAAGATCCTCAAGTCCAACGATCCTTTGATTCTCTCTCTTGGGTGGAGAAGATTCCAAACTATTCCTATCTACACCACCACCGACTCCAGAACAAGAAACAGAATGTTGAAGTACACGCCAGAGCACGCGTACTGTTTTGCTTCTTTCTATGGACCGTTGGTGGCTCCGAACACCACATTTGTCGGATTCAACGTGGTGGACAAACTGTCGACTACGGGCTCTTTCCGTGTGGCAGCAACTGGTGTGGTGGAAGACTTAAATTCCACAGTGGAGATTGTCAAGAAATTGAAGCTTGTTGGTTACCCATACAAAATCTTCCGCAACACGGCATTCATCAAGGATATGTTCTCCAATGCGCTTGAAGTGGCGAGGTTCGAAGGTGCTGCCATTCGAACAGTTTCTGGTATTCGAGGTGAGATCAAGAGAGCGCTTTCCAAACCTGACGGATATTTCAGAGCATCTTTCGAGGACAAGATCCTCATGTCTGATACCGTTTTCCTCAAGACGTGGTACCCTGTTAAGGTGAAGAAGTTGTATAACCCTGTGACATCACTACTCTTAAGAGACCACAATGAGTGGAAGGGCATGAGACTCACTGGACAAGTCAGAGCTGCTAACAACATCCCAACACCTTTGGAGAAGGACAGTGCATACAAGAAGATCACCAGAACAGAGAGACGTTTCAATCCATTGAAGGTTCCAAAGTCTATCCAGAAGGATCTTCCTTTCAAGTCGCAAATCAAGAAGATGAAGCCACAGAAGGAGAAGAGCTACATGGCCAAGAGAGCCGTTGTTGTGGATGGAGAGGAAAAGAGAATGAGAGACTTGATGAACAAGATCAACACGTTGAAGCGCGACAAGGAGACAAAGCGAAAGGACAAGAAGCAGGAAAAGTTCCAGGAAAGATTGAAGGAGGTCGCAAAGAAGGAGGAACAAAGGAAAGAGCACGAGAGAGCCCGGAAGAAGGAATACTTTGCCAAAGAAGGCAAGAAGAGAAAGTTGGATTCCTCCGAAGGCAGTGATGCCTTCGGCAAGAGACGTCGCTAGCAGGTTATAGTGGGGGTAATAGTATAAGCTTATGTACTCTTAATTGCGCATTTCAGATCAGCTCGTATATCTCT
Organism: Osmozyma tolerans; assembly: GCA_030582955.1. NCBI lineage: Eukaryota > Fungi > Ascomycota > Pichiomycetes > Serinales > Metschnikowiaceae > Osmozyma > Osmozyma tolerans. The sequence continues at coordinate 5,690 of JAJMHH010000080.1, forward strand.
TATCCGTTAGCTCCTTAAGCAATAGCACAATATTATGAAGATCACGTGACTATAAATAACTCGCATCTGTGATGTAGAATGTCTCAACGCGAGGCGTGAGGCTGGAGCGTGACCCACCCATTTGCAGGTTCGCAAAGAACAACTCGTAACAAGCGTTGAATCAAAACCGCTACCTCCTTCTCCGTCTTTACTGTTTCCGCTCGCTTTTTGCGCCCTACTAAGCTTCTTTTTCCATTCAGCTTTCTTGTTCGCTGGTTGCTAAGCATTTGTTGACGCGATTTATCTTCGTTGTCGCGATCCATTGTCCATTTGTGTACTTAACGCCATTACTCCACAACAAGTACCATGGTTTCAGTGTACACCGACAACATGGTGGCAGACATACCGTTAAAACGACCTCAGGAAACGTTTGTTGATGATCCTTCGCTGATGAAGGAGGCGATCGCCAGAGAGCTAAAGACCGTCCCTGATGAGTTCGCCAGGGATATCAATCGGCTTCACGTTTTCAACGGCATGGCCATCTTGGAGAAAACCATCGAGCTTGTTATGGCCCTTCAGGAGGATAAGAAGCTTTTCGATGACTTTAGAAACCAGCAGCTTCGTCATTACGGCATCCAGGTCCCGCCTCCAACTGAAGTATCCGAGCTCGATACCGTGTTGGATGAGCAACACGAGGAAACCCCTAATGCGGACGTTGATTCACAAAGCTCAGGATCCTCCAGCCACGAGATTGTGCTGGAGCCTGAGGGTTTCATTTCAACAGAATCTCTCGTTCAGACCACCTCTCTTGAAAAAGTGCAAGATCCCATAACTACAGTCTCCTCAGAACGCCTTCGACGAGAACTCGACTATCATGCGTCTCTGAAGACCAGAGCGCAAACTGACTACTTGCTTCGGTCTTTTGCTTTGGTCAGAACGCCTCCAATATCTATTCAGGATTTCCTCATTCGCATCAACAAGTATTCCCCGTCCATCTCTGTCACTGTTTACATACACAGTGCTTATATGCTATTTAAGTTGGCACTTATCTTGGACGCGGTCAAGTTCACGCCTTTAAATGTTCACCGCTTGATATTGGGCTCAATTAGGTGCTCCACCAAAGTATGCGAAGACATTCATCAGAAACAAAAGAATTTTGCTGTTGTCGGTGGTGTTGCACTTAAAGAACTTTCCAGAATTGAGGTGTCTTTCTTATACTTGAGCAACTTTAATCTTGTGGTGAGTGAGCAGATCTTGAATCTGTTTCTCTCATTCAATTACGCTTCCTTGAAGCAGTTTTGCCAGGAGATGCCGGTTCGTGCTGGTCACGAGGTCTCCGTCTAAACTTTCAGTCTAGAACGCTACCTTTATACCCAGACAGCAACAAATTTAATCTCATAATCTCTAAGCGGCTTACCCAACTGTAACAACATCGTACTTAACTATAGATCAAAATCAAAATGCGGTTATAGACAGGATACAGAACACAATCTGGATCCCGGTTTGCCTTACTAAAAAAATGGCCACAGACCATGACAAAATTACAAGGAACTAGTGTTCAATTTTTTTAAAAAAAAAAAAAAAAAAAAAAAAAAGACGAATCAATATGAAAAAAGAAATAATGCGATTTCTGTGGATCGAACACAGGACCTCCAGATCTTCAGTCTGACGCTCTCCCAACTGAGCTAAAACCGCAAAGAACCCACGCCGGGACTCGAACCCGGAATCTTTTGATTAGAAGTCAAATGCGCTAACCATTACGCCACGCAGGCTTTCTTGTCATCTAACAAAATTGCATTCAGTCATGAAATCTAACTTCTTTATAGTAAAGGTGCAAGTGGTTCTAAAGATGAGTGTACTACTTCAGATATTCTATTTTCGTCTTCATGACTTTTGTATTGCTCTTTAACATTCGATTGTAAATCATCTGTCGGTCCTTCTTGATAAGACGCTTGGCAACATAAGTCCTTATCCAAAACAAAATAAGCCTATGGGCATCGATCTGTGACTACTGCGGGGAAGCAAGCAATAAATCCGGGGAAAAACGAGATATATTATACAGCCAAGCATGGATTTAAGGCACAAAAGAAATGTAGTGAGCACATTTGATCTCTTGGGAATTAGCAAATATCCTATAGGGGGAAATACCCAGGGATCAGTTAAAAATGGAAAAGAAATTTGTAACTTGGGATGGGAGTGAGCAAGCAAGAATTTATTACAGATCAAGGCAAGGTCTAAGGCATGGCCTTAACCGGGTATTGAGATTAATTACTTCGGCAGACAGAGAAGCGAAACGTTTAAACGGGAATTTTGCGAGCGCTGGCAAGCAGGAATCTGTAAGGAGGGAAGAAAGTTGAGCCACAATTGTCCCGGCCGCTCCATTCATCCGCGATTTGAGCAAAGTATACGAACTCCTTTGGCGGGGCTTGCGGAGTGAGGGTGACGGAGTCAGACGCAGGCTAAGAGGGATTGGAGAATCGGCCCCTCACCCTGCATGCGTTACCGTAGCGACAAATAGTATTTCATTCGGCGAGACCTTACGCACTAGGTTACATAATAGTTGTGTATGTGTGTCAGGTTATGCAAGAATAGGCATTAGGAAGTCGAATCATGCACGAGACGGGGACAACCACACTGTAAATATAGCTCGCCCCTCTGACGACCCGTACCTTGCATCAATACCTTACATTTTATTTCCGGTCTATGCATAATCCCCGAGTCATGCATACCCTCGTCTTCAATGCAGGGGGTGTTATATGCGACCACAATGACGCCAGGAGCAGACCATTCCGTCATTTTAATCTTCCGCCCTAGAACCCCCAACAATAATAAGGATATAAAACTTGGGTAGCAAAAAACAATTAGAAATATTATTAACAACAATACATTCGTACTTCTCAGGGTCTCATCTAATTTGTCCAACGTATCTCGGATTTATCGCAGGTGTCCTGGGTAATAGAGAATTGATTGGTTATTACCTACTTTAAATTCTTCAAATGGTCAAGAGAAGGGTTTTGAGATGCCATGTTGGCTCAAGTTAATTTTTGGTAGTTACTGTAGGTTCTTTTGTTTTTTTTTTTTTTTTTTTTTTTTTTTTTAGAAAAATATAAGCGAGATGAAGTAAAGAAAGGCTAATTCGCGGTAAGTTTCGAATCCCTGTCGGCGGGCTGTGGGCACATCCCGCCGATCGAAGTTTTCCTCAAACAAATCGAATAAGACATAATAAATCATTTTGTGAGTCTGATATACTCATCAAAATGACAAATAGTTAATAATGTATTAACTTACACATCGGTTCCGTGGGCCGTCCGTAAATAATTAAGGTTGATCGTCAACAATATGTACACGTTCAATTAAATCCGGGATTTATTCAACACCGTAATTTGAGCTGAAACGGATTCGCAACGACTTACTCAAGCCTCATTTATGAGCGTTGAGGCGCATTCGTTTACACCAAAAGCGCTTTCATTTCTTTAATTCCGCTTCGCTTGTAGTCTATACTACTAATCGATCCAGCTCCCACCCGAGAAGCGTCCAATAGGACCAGATTTTCCTTAATCTGTTATTATTAGATCCACGAATCAAAGTGATTTGTTCCTTCTTAGACGGAACATATTTTTCCGAGCTAAATTGCCGATCTGTACCATGCTGTAACCCCCACAAAGCGCTTTTTTTATTTGTTTTTCCACCCTCTTTCCTTCAATGCTCAGCTGCCTAGATCTCATTAAGTATGGTCTTGAGCCCAGTTTTGAACCTCTAACGTTTCTGCATTACACGGGGGAGAGTTCTTTTCTTTTGCGTTTCGCACTATACATAACCTTCTTCCGCTAGTTATAAATGATGTTGGAGACACGATTGAACTTCTAATACCAAAATCTTGAGATGATCATCATCATTGACAAATTACTAATGGTCTTCCAATATTGTTTTAGTTCGTGCTCATTTCACGATGACGATGGAATGGTGTGCTTCTTGGTTCGAAATTACCCTAATAGGCATTACGTACTGCATTGCTAACATATTTCCGTGTCTTTCATGCAGAACGACCCTGTCTGGATACACAACTTCATCGCAACAGGAATTATGCAAGAACCGGACCGCCTTCTACGAAACAGGTAAAGGAGGGGGGCCAAGTTCTGCATACAATAAATATAAATGTAGGTTCCTGTATTCTCCGGACAAGGGTACCAAGTATCTTGCATTCCGCGACGTAAGAATTGGCGATATACTGCGAAGTCCGGCTTGGTCCATCTTCCGTTAATGTTTTCCTTTTACTTTTTTATTTTCTTTTACATTGTCCAGGTCTTTGAACGTAGGCCGCATACGATTTGTATTGGATAAGTCTTGACGCAGCAACCAATAGCCAAACCTTTGTTCTCTTAGGGGTGTCTTCCATTCATGCAAGAAGCGGGCAGAGAACGAAATAACTTTGTATTTTGAATGCACTATCCGGGATTTAAGTAACAAGTATGCGAGTATCGGTCCTCGCCATTTAAGGCAACAAGAGCCAACAAGTAAAGATCTATGCAGGGCTATCGCATTTTGTGAGAAGAATAGGGTATTTCTTTTTGAGCTGCCTTTCTTTTTATTTTTCTCTTTTCCCCAATCTGCACATACGCATTCACTCACTTGCATTATTATTCCCCACACTATTGGGCGTAAAAATAAAAAAATGAGTGTAGGAAAAAGCCGCCTCTACGTCAATCGTATTTCCCCAATTTCATTTTATATATAGTGCCCGGACTTCGCTGGAATTGTACTTTTTTGTCTATTCTTCCGAATCTGATTTTGAAGCTATTTTTCGCAAATTGAATTTGTCATTTTTTTTTTTTTTTTTTTTGAAAATAATTTGATCATCGATTCAAAGACTATTTTGAATCAGATTTCTTTATTTTACTCCCTCCTTGCCTCACACTGCAAATCCAACCGAAGAATTTCTCCAGTCAAAATCGTGCGCCCGATTCCTACTTAAATCCTTAATATTGCCCGCTAGTTGCGTCACAGTCATCAACATTTCTTTTGGTGTCATCACTATTTAATTTGCAGGGGCCCGAAGGTAAATATTTATTTTTCCTACTGACGTATCAAAAATAAGAACAAAAAAAAAAAAAAAAAAAGTTTTATCATAAAGTCATTTCCCTTACTTCATTTTACTTGTGATCAGCTGGCTGTTTCGCCCCCTACTTATTCTTTTTAATTGGTGATCTGTTACTTATAATCAAAACTTATCACCTTTTCCAACCTTTTACTTCTAAACATTATTTTCAAGCTTTCTTGAGCAAAAAAATTATTTTCCTACTTGTGCCATGTCGTTCACCGCAACAGGAGTTGTTCCAACGAGTTTAAATGCGAACTTCTTTTCTCATGCAAACACAAGCAGAGACGAGCCCCAAGACTCGAAAAGAATACCAGATCTAGGGACTGACGACGATGATGTGTTTTCTCTTGATATGGTCACCATGGATATGGACTTCGAGCAAGCTTACAGCGCTTACATTCAGATGCAACAAAAGAATGCCCTAGTCGGTATCGAAAATCTTCAGAAGCTCAAAAACCAATCAGCAACTCCAACGATGCACGATCACCATACAGATTTCTATCCAATGTCGCCGAAGGCGCAGAGCTCGCATCCCCAAGATTCTAGTAATTTGAATCGCAACTCTCACTCGTTGCAATCAAACCCATGTCATAGTAACGCTGGTGGTTACTATGATAGCATTCCTGGCTTGCCATTGCTCCTGCCTCCAAACGAAGCTGTCTCTGAAGGAGCTGGTTTGTTCCGGGATGGCAAGACGGCAAATCCTGTTGGATCTTCCTCTAATGATGGTAACATCGACCACTTTTTCCTCAACACTGAATCAGACGCTTTGGAAAAATTCTTGGACAACATGGCTCTGTCTTCTTCGAGCAACCCTCTTGATCTCTACCAAAACCAATCCTCGTCTGGTTCGCATGGACGCTTGATGCTCGACATGCACACGATGGACCCTGTGGAGAGAAGAGTACCTACTCAAAGAGATATTCCTGATTATATCAAGAAGGAAATCACAGATGCCTTCAGACATCCTCCTGTGCAGAGCTTGAAGAGCTTCGGCTCGAATGATGGTTCCCTTGCGTCCCAGCAACTGCAGCAACATCAACACCACCACCAACAACAACAACTACATCTTCAAAAGGAACAGAACCATCACTTCACGAAGGATAATCATCTTCAGAAGCCAGCCGGCACTGAAGCAATCAACACTCAGCTCCCCACGCCAATGGACTCCAGACAGGTTTCCAACGCTAGCTTTGGAGAGAAGAGAAGTGCATCTGTGTTTGATGAGGACAATGAAGGACTGCAGTCGCCCCCATGGTCACCAACACTGGGCAAGAGAAGGCGGTCACTGACGAAACCATTGCTTCTGTTGGAGCAAAAGCGTCTTAACCACCTGCACTCAGAGCAGAAACGTCGTTTGTTGTGCAAACAGGCGTATGAAAGATGCTTGCGTCTTATCACCAACGTCGACGACTACAAGTACGACTTGGTTTCTGCTTCTGCAGCCACTTCTTCTAAGAAGAAGAGCAAGAGAAAGCAGATTAACAAAGATGGTTTGCCCAACCTTTCCAAGCACACTGCTCTTCTTAAAGTGTCTGGGGAGATCATCAAGATTCGCAACAAGAATGATCAATTGAGAAAATTGATTGAGCAATATTAGTGACAGCAGGCTAGTCGTGTTTCATTCATCAATGTGAAACTTTTATATATATTTATTAAACGAAGTAACGAAGAGACTCGTAGGAATTTTGAAGATTTTTTATCTTCCCAGAAATTTCACTTTAATATTTGCTTAATTCTGCTTCATACATGCTCGCTGCTTCGCGTAGCTCCAGGTTTTCCTTCATTTTCAAAACTGCGCGCAATCTTCCATAACATTGATTATCAAAAAGCCGAAATAAGTCAGTCTGACCCCTCATGCCCGCAAGCAAACTGGCCTCACCCTTTGTGCCGTCAGACGACCATCCAGCTCATCAGCTTGAGATCGGTAACGATGATGAAATTCAGACGTTGATGAAGTTGACGCCAGTCACGTTGCCCAACGACACCATAGTGGAGAACCTCCAGAAACAATACCCAGACGACCAACGATGGTTCCTGTTTCGGAAAGACTATAAGTACATATACGTGATGCAGTGGATGTTCCAGTGCCGCGGGTACGTGAAGTTGATTCTGGAACACTTCGACCCTGATCTCTTCGAGATCGAGCTCTTCAATCTAGTCGACCCTCCTCCGATTGACGACCTGGTCTTGCTCTCGAACAAGGTCAGACTTGCCTTGATGAACAAGTTTGTTGATAAGAAGCTCACTCGTTTGGTCGATTTTGAGCCTGCTTTCCGTAAACTGTTCGGACCTGATACTCCATTGAAGGGGGTGAAGGATGAGTCTGACGATGAAAATGATGTTGATGCCTCGTACGACTCTCTACCGCAATTTGATGATTTATTTATCGACGAGAAGTTTGAAGTTTTGTATCTTCTCATGGCAAGGGTATCTTTGAAAAGCGATTTCCGAGACTTCATAGACAAGAATGGGCTTCTGCCTGATCTTCTCCGGCCAGAGTTCATCTTCCACACTCGTGAAGGAAAATCCGGAAAAAGCGAAGAATACTTCCTTGCTTTCGACAGCACTGCTCTTTTCAAAAGAACCGTCAACCCCGTGGAGCTTCATGTGGAAAAGAAGAGGAAGTTGGCTCCCATCTCGCCAGAGGAAGCCTTGAGTGCAGACGTTTTTGACTCTACCGACATTCAATACGATCTTCTTTTCAGAGGCATCTACCAACTCAACTCGCTTATCAAGGAATTACATCCACGGCGCAAGATTAAGAAGAACAAGGCTCTCCTCGATATCATCTCCACCGACGACTTCATTACCAATGTCTTTGCATACGACATCAAAAAGAGACGGGTTCTCCAGAACCGCCGTAAAGAGTCAAAGATGGCTCATCTTTTGGCAACAAGAAAGAAGTCACTGAGACTTGAAGCCAAGGAAAGGCAAAAAGAGGAAGAGGAGCACGAGAGACGTCTCCGGGAGTTTGAAGAAGCTCAGCTGTTGCCCAACAGGCGATCAAAACGCACCAGAAACATGATGGAAACAAAGTTGAAGCAGGATTTTACTGCTGGACTCTCAAGAGAGGAAAGGTTGAAGATGAGGAAAGCTGCTTCTCAAGCTCCACTGGAACACGGGGCAGACACTCCTTCCAGTGACCATGAAGTAACTCTGTTGAAGGAAGAAGAAAATACAGGAGAGCCTAGTGAAGTTTCGGAAGATAAGGATAATCAAGCGCACGAAAATGATACAGAGGAGCCCATTGAAGTTCTGGAGGACAAAGATGTACATGAAGAGCCATCATCTTTGCCACAAGCAGATGCTAGCTCCCAGGTCAATGAAACTCTTCAGGAGAACCTGGCCACAAACGAAAGTTCAGATCAGCCTCAAAGTGTCACCCAAGAAACTAATGGCCAAGTGGAATCCCATGCTGGTCCGAATGACGGGAGCCAATAGAGCTCTTGCGAGATATCAAAATAACTAAAACGAAGATTGCTGGTATTGGACAGGCTACACAAAAAAGAATCATCAGGGATAACTTTAGATGCGGAGAAATACATCCTGTTGTGCAAGCAGAGATTGCTTCAAATCCGGGACTTGAACCAGCAAATACTTTCACGCAACAATGAACAATCGAAAATCGGAGGAAGCGGAGTACCTCTTGGTATGATGGCTCATACACTCTAGTGCCAATTACACTTACAAGAAAGGATCTCCTTTCATCCGACGGAAAAGATTCGAACGGCTTATAGAATAATGAGAGTCAAGGATAACAAATAAAAAAAGAAAATTGAAAAACTTAAGAGAAAGCGGAGGTGTAAGCAAAAGTAGGACTTCCTTCTATCCGTTGGCTGACATCATCGGAGTAATTTCTTTGTCAACTCCGCATGACAACTAAACAATAACTATTGTATATAGCTGCATCGGCAGGACGTCCGGCCAGGACCTAACAATATATC
>JAJMHH010000080.1:14813-48234 GCA_030582955.1 Osmozyma tolerans
AAAAAAAAAAAAAAAAAAAAAAAAAAAAAAAAAAAAAAAAAAAAGGAACACGCTTTCTGCACCCTTATGGCCACCTCTTCTAATTACAACTTACCCTAGATGTAATTGTAGGTACAAAAAAAAAATCATACTATGCTTCAAATATTTTATTATCACGAATTATTATGAAAGCGTAGTAGTCTTGAAACGTAGGAGACCATACGTACTTTTTATATGAGATGTTTCGATTTACCAACATGTTGTACAGTTAAAACAAAGAAACAGTACAACACTTCAGCTCGGTCATGCCACACCTATGTAGCCCACCTGCAATCAAGCTGATGAGACATGAGATCTGAATTGAGGCTACTCAACCATTCATCGTCGCCATTGTAACATTGATGTTGTAACACTCGGATCAAAGATTCAATTCCTCAAGAATTTGACTGGCCAACGTTTTATAGTTCCATGTGTTTCCGAGTGTCTTCTTGAATTGAACACCAAATAAGCCCACCAATGGAACTTTCACAATGTTAATCTCGAATTTCAATGGAGACCTCTTCGTCTGTTGCACACCTTCGGAACCATCCGCACCTTCCTCGATCTTAAGGGAGGAGTTAGGTGACCTCAGGTGTCTCGCTCTTTGTTCTATTCTTGACGAGATCAACATGTCACTTCCCCCATGAGCTTCGTTCAACGAGTCAGCCGAGTCGTCATCTGTGTGTTGTTGCAAATGGGCACGGGTATATTCGTCGAGATCTTCGTCCTCAATATCAGCAGCACCAAGGAGCAGTTTATTCAATCTTGCTGCTGCAGGAGTGTTTGGTGGAAGCAAGGTTTGAGACCCATTCTTTTTCTTATAAGATCCCAAAATTGACTGGCCTATCGAGAATTTTCTGCGGTGTTGGCCTCCACCAATTGAATTGGACTTTTGATGACCTTTCATGCCTGAAGGTCCAGGTGCTGGCGGCGATAACATGTTGGTATTCAAGTGCAAAGATGGCTGTCTCAGTGGTTGCCTTGAGCTCAGAGCATGACCATGTGTTGTTTGACCCAATGGTGTCTGTATCTGAGGAATCGAAGCTGAAGCTTCATAGTCAGGGGTCTTCACTCTCTCCAAGTCGTGCTTCTGAACCGACTCTGAAGATGCGTTGAAGGCATCCCCATAAAGCCTCTTTTCTTCGCTATTTTCGTCCAGGCGATACTCATCAATAATGGCGCTGGTTTCGTCATCTGACTCTTCTTCAGGTTTAGCGGCAATCGACGGTGAATGGACACAGACAAAGCCACCCTTTACTTCTTGAAACTTAACTCCCAATTTGGTCAAAACGCAGATTATGTTGTAACGTATAACAGGCAATGGCTTTGTCGAAGTTGTCTGGACACTGAAGAATCCTTTCAAGAACAATGTCTTTGGATATTCAATAGAAGGCATGGTGTTGCGCTTAGCTTCGTGGAACTGTGTCACGATTTGAGTCTCAGTCATTGGAGGAATGTTTGGATATTCCTTCTCATCAAGGGCAACATCATCAAAGATAGCATCATCTCTCTCTTGCTCGCCATCGATACCTTCATCGCTGTTCTGAGAAACCATCGAGCTAGGCAATTTGTTGTCAGGGATAGTTTGCTCGCCATTCCTAGGATAAAGCCCATCCTTCTTGACATGTCCGCCGACTGACTTCGCTCTCGCAGTTGGATGATAGTTCTTTCCACGCTCAGAAGTCTTTGGTTCAACATATTCGTTGGGGATGATACCAGCACCCCCAGCGCTGATATTAGGTAATGGCGGCAAATCCTCTGTCGGAATGAAGCTGTGTGGTTTGCTTGTTGATGTAGAAGAGCTCCTGGCATGACCTCTAAAGTGCTGAGAGTGTGGGTCGAGTGTATGCTTTGTTTGAACTCTTTCTCTTTGCCTGCTAGCGAGGCCAGACCCCGCACCACTGCTGCCTGCAAGGGCATCCCTGCTTGGATCGGTTCTGCCAGCTCCCGATTTCTCTTTGGCTGTCACCTTCATGCTGACCCCGCGGCGAACAAGAGGGTCATTCCTGTTTGATCTAATTGATGACTGTGGGGACAAAGCATTAGGAGACTCCCGAGAGCTTGGAGCCTTCCTTGAAGGAGGCATGATGACTGGTTCAAAGCTAGGAGAACCCTTCCTTGGCGAAGTCGAATCTCCTTTAATTGGAGAGGAGTTCGGATTATGAGATCTTTTTCCAGAAAGCTTTCTCAACAATGAGTTGATACCCAGTTGCTTTGCGTGGGCATCGGGTGACTCATTCCCGCTCAAAGAAGCTCTTGGACTGTGCTGCAGTACCATCTGTTGATGAATCTTACCCTCATTAGAAGGAGTTGGAGATTGACTTTCCTTTTGGAATGTACTAGGAACCACAGATGTATGTGCTTGCTCAGGGAATTGCAAAGTTGGGATCTGCTGCAGTGGAACAGGTGAAGGTTCTTCTGGTCTTTTGGCCTGTTGTCCGGACTGGGGCAGCTGGTACGGACCGGAAGCACTTCTCGAGTGTGTCAATCCAGCCAGTTCTGGTTTATTGTAGTCAGAAAGTTCTGCTGGAGGCTGTAAGGACTGATTCTGGGGCTTTGATGGACGTTGCTGAGGAGACCTGGCATCAGAAGGTACCTGGGATGAAGCCGGACCCTGAGACTGAGCTGCGATCAATGGAGACACGTTGGACGCACTAACAAGCTGTGGAGTATTGTGTTGTTGTCTTTGTAAAGCGATCTGCTGACTTATCTGCTCGTGGTTGCCTTGAGGATTCTCCTCGAGCTGATTGTTCAAATGTGCTTTCAATGCGTCTTCCTTTGCCTTCTTCCTTCTCCTTGTTTCCTGAACCAAGTAATAAATCGACACAAGAGGACTGAAACCGCATGTGGGGTCTTGAATAGATGGGTTTGAGGAGCTAACCATGAGTTGGCGCCCTTGCTTCACACTCTTATACCAGGCTTCGGAACTAACCTGGTACTCAACACTGGACACGATCGAAGTCAACTCCTCCAAAATTGACTGCGATGAACCAAGATCATACGATGCCATTGTTTTGATAATCTCGGGTTCGAGTGGTAAAGTCAATGGAGCACGCTTGGGTAGATAATTTGAGGTAGCGTATTCATAGCCTCTGTTCATCCACGGATGTTGAATAACTTCCTGCAAAGTAGCTCTCTTTGTAGGGTCGACAACCAACATTCTTGAAAGCAAGGAAACGCAATCTCTTGAAATAAATGAAGGATATTCAACATTACCACGTTTGATTTTCTCGTGCAAGACGGAAACAACAGGATCGTCAAAAGGCACTTTGCCACACACAAGTACGTACAATACCACACCAAAGGACCAAACGTCGACCTCAGGTCCCGTATATGGTTTAGCGCTGAGCAACTCTGGGGCTGCGAAGTACAACGAGCCACAGTATGTCTTAAGAAGGCTCTGTGGGGAATAGAGGTTGGACAAACCAAAATCTATGATTTTGATGTCACCTTTTTGATTGATCATGATGTTTTCGATTTTCAAATCACGATGAACAACGTTGTTCCTGTGACAATAGTCCAATGCTGAGGCAACACCTCGGGCAAACTTGCGAGCATACTTTTCGTTCAAGGATCCATGTGACACAATGTAATCGAGGAGCTGACCACCCTCGACATACTCAAAGAGCATGTAATAATGGTTTGTCATTGGAACCATTTCGTAGAGACGACAAATGTGAGGATGGAAAAGAAGACGACCAAGTGCGCCCTCCCTGATGGTTCTTTTATCCCTGGCGATTTCTTTTTCAAATTCTTTCTGTCTATGAGCAGCTTCCTCGTGAGTCTTTGGAGGAGGGTCGTTGGCATGAGCCCTTTGGTAAAGCTTGGCGGCTCTGGGAACTATTTTGACGGCACATTTTTCCCCAGTACTATTGTGTCGAGCCAATTTCACCTTGCCCATAGAGCCAGCACCGATAGTCCTGATGAAATCCCAGTCACCAATTGACTTTCTGTGGAACTGCTGCTGTTGTTGCAGATGCTGCTTGGAATGGTGCTGTTGGGAAGATTGAGGGTGATGACCAGAAGTTTGCCCCGGCGCTTGTTGTTGTTGTTGTTGTGGTTGCTGCTGATGGTGATGACTGTGGGATCTTGCCTGGGCATGCGCCTGAGATTGAGCTTGAGCGTGGGCCTGAGCATGTGCCTGAGCATGTGCCTGGGCGTGTGCCTGGGCATGATGATTATTGTAGGCTGGGGAAGAATTTGGAGATGCCTTCGGGAGCGCCTGAGAAGGAGGGAGTTTTTGGTTCGTCAAAGGTGGGGGAGAAAAAGTTGGCGGGGGTAAAAGATCCTTTTCCGGCGGCTTGGAAGGCATTGAGGAAACGGCTGTCCTTGGTTGTTCGTTCATATCTTGAGCAGAGCCTTTCTTTGAGCCACTTACACCTCTTAACATGCGAGAGGTGGCCGGTTGAGACGATGATGAACTAGAAGGGGTATATCCGTATATATCCCTGTCCATGAAGGAGTGGGCAGGCGGAAGGGGATAGATTAAAAAAAGGAATTGGTATTAAGCGCCCTCCAATATGTTCTTGGGGGTATCTGTAACACAGGACTATAATTATATACGCCGATTGAGGGCCACCACAGATATACCAAAATGAGAAACGTAATTAGCGAGAACAAGGCGAAGTTCCACTGATGAAAGGGGTTTTGTGAGATCCGTACACCAGAGAGATTCAGGAGATTAAGACAGCCATGTACGAGGAAAAAATATGGGAAAAAAAATTTTCCAATGAAATGAAGCCAAAAAAAAAAAAAAAAAAAAAAAAAAAAAAAAAAAAAAAAAAAAAAAAAAAAAAAAAAAAAAAAAAAAAAAAAAAAAAAAAAAAAAAAAAAAAAAATAGAAGTGTTACAAACACGGGGATATGGAAGTATGAGAAAGCTGCGCTTACGAGAAACGTTGAATTGTTGGCCTAATGCAATGAGCAACCAAAAATTCTACACATATATTACGTGTATTGTTAGTACGTGTATTCACGCCTTTTTAAAAAGAAAGTAAATCAAAATGAATATATTAAAAAAAATAGTCAGTGATTACAATAAACCATTTACAAGTTGTTCAATTTTTGGTCGTTTGCTCTTGCGTCCAGAAAGTAAAGCTCGAAATTGAGTATAGCAATGCAAGGGCAAGTGGGGACAAATTGCGTGCGGGCAGGGTACAGTAGAAGGACCGGATGGAAGAATCGGACCAATATGCAGGCTACTTTGAATTACACAAATAGAGAAAAAAAAAAAAAAAAGTCAGTTCACGCGCGTGCTCGCAACGTCGGCACTGTCTTGCTAGTGATAGAACCGCGCTAATTATAGTTAGTAAATGAATGGTTGCAAATAGTAAGCACAAGGTAAACCCCAAATTTCACAAGCTTTTTATCATGTGACATCTGCTAAGAATTGGAAGACGCGACTCTTGAAACTGCTCCAAGAATGGAAATGAGCACACGAGATTATCTTTCAATTATGTACATCAGATGTTTGAGACTAAAAAAATAAAAAGATTGAATCAAACCATATAGACTTCTCTTGATATAACTTGTGGTTTTTGTTGCATCATACTGAACACCTGAAATTTGTTTCACTTTTTTATGTGGTCTCGTGAGATTCTCATCGCTTGTAGATATGCTGTTTTCACATTTTATCAGACACAATGCGAAATCGACAAAATGTTGCAAACCACCATCAAATGTCATTCTTCGTTATGATCAATATAGAATTTTCTAAAATGAAAGATTGAATCACGACTTACAATTAGCGTTTTCTACATTTCCATGTACTCATTGAGTCGCCGAATAGTTTTAAGCTCAGTCTTAATGTAAGACCCGATCTTACCATACATAGTCATATCAGACTATGCAAACTAGCCTCAACTGAGGTGGTCATCAAAGACAAGTGATCTTCTTAAACGAATAGATCTTTTATTGCCTATACAGAGTTCAACGGCATCTAGTGCTTGTGGTGCTTCAAGTGAGCCTGGTACTCCCAGGTGTAGCCGACAAGAAGGACAGCGAGAGCAAGGTGAACCAAAGGCTTACCGGAGGCGTTCTCACCATCAAAGTAAGCGGCTCTGTACTTGCCCCATGGAGTAGTTGGCTTCTTTGGAGCTGGAGCTGCGCCAGATGGCAACTTCTTGTAGAAAGAGACAACCTCAGTCATTCTCTTTGCGTTTGGGTTGCTACCAACGCTCTTGATGTTAGTATTTGAAGGATTCTTGTGGGGCGTGACGATGATCGTGATAGAATAAACGATGACGAATTCCGGAATCGTGATGAGAAGAATTTCACCCACGCATAGTCTTTAGGAGAGACATACCTTGGCGGAGGCGATCTTTGGTGGGATCAAGGTAGACAATTGTCTTCTGATGATGAAGGACATTGTTGATTGATAGATGAAGGTAGGAAGTTTTCGGTGGTGATCGGTTTTTCTGACTTGAGGTGCGGTGGTCTCTCATTCGCTGATACTACATGCAGTACCACCCATTTCGCCCTCCATCACTATGGTGTATTCTACAATGTATGGATTATTTTGTGATATCAATTAAATGCTTCATTAAGGCCGAATACTAAGGCCTTCGGCTCGTGAAGCACATATCTGAAGGACTTTTGAGCACAACTTTCCCTCGAGCAGAAGTCATTCTATGTACACTAAAAGCTGTTGATTGTACAACGGAAACTGGTGAAGGACTGGTAGCTGTGAAGCCCAATATTTCCAGAATTAGAATTTGTGGTGTCTCATAATCGCCTGTTGGGACTTAAAGGTCACCAGTGTCTGCGTTCTGCTGATATAGCGATTAGCTGGTAATAACAACCAAGCCCAGCACGTGAATTATGTACCCTAGAACCACCGTTTAATTCAACTCATGAGTCTGGAGAGTAGAGCAGGCCTGAAATGTGCACGGCTCACGTAAACTCGGTTGTTTACAACTCGCTAATGCTCAACACTATCGTTAGTAATTTGCTTCTTGACATCGGCCACACTTACAAGTAGCAATGGACAGCTCACGAAATCGACATACCATTATTGCCTCTGATAAAAACATCTCCATATTTTCTGCCCTCCTTCTCACCGATCACTTCCTTTGCCTTCTCCAAAACAACGTTCATGAAACCATCGATACTGTGTAAATCACCCAAGTATTCAACACCATTATGAAGCTTGACAGAGACAGCACTGCCTATTATCGAGCTGAGAAAGTTTGTTGGGTCAGTCTTGGTGGTCATTTTGCTCGTGACGATATTTCCGTTAAGTGTACTATTGTTACGGAAGATCTGAATGTCAAAGGTCGTGTTTTGACAAAAATGGTGATTGGGCGAGCGAAATCCGATTGATCTGACGAGGGATACAGAGCCGTGTAATAATATTGAGTATTTGGCCTGATTTCTTGGACAAATCGATAAAAAAATAGGATTTATCTCAAAAATTACCACATTAAGCTCAGGTTCAGTAGATTTGGTATATATTCATTCACCATGCACGGGTGAAACTTGAATTGGTATTTGATTGTTTTAAATTCACGTGACTGCCGAAGTTTTGTTTACGTGGAAGAACCGGCTACACGAGAAAAAAACCTCCTATCACTTTAGCACTTTTCTTTTCAAGCACATCATGGATAAACTTAAGGAGGTATGTAATGAAATGCTGGTTGGATAGCTGCGGTAGAGACTAACATTAGAAACTTAACAACTTAAAATTGGACGCTGAGAAGTGGCAGGAGAAGTCGGACGAATTGTCCGATAAGATCAAGGAGTTGGAGCAGGAGAACCTTGACAAAGACAACCAGATCCAATCATTGACCAGAAAGAACCAGGTCTTGGAGGAGCAGGTCGAAAAGTTGGAGAGCGATCTCCTGGAGGTGAAGGAGACTGCTAACGAGTCTCACCTGTTGAAGACTTCTAACGAAAACTACACCAAGAAGAACCAGATCTTGGAGGAGGAGTTGGAAGAGGCAGACAAGAACGTCAAGGAGACCACTGCTAAGTTGAGAGAGACTGATATCAAGGCCGAGCAATTGGAGCGTAAGGTTGCGTCGCTCGAATCTGAGAAGGAGGAGTGGGAGAAGAAGTACGAGGAGTTGACGGAGAAGTACAACGCTTCGAAGGCGGAATTAGAGGAAATCAGCCAACAATTGGAGGCTATCTAAGTGCAAATCTCTATTCCTTCAAGCTCTCAAGGGCCATCATGATTGTGATGCACGCTTCGACTGTCGCTCTGGCGCTTTCACACTGTTGGCATGCTTGGTGCGAAATTATATATATTGTTTCAGCCACGTTTCAACTATCGCATTATACCTTTAGCTCCTTTTTTCTTTATTTCTTTTTTCTTTCCTTTTTTTTTTTTTTTTTGTCCCTCCCTTAAGTCTATTACTGTAGCCGTTGTGCACCAGATTAGCGTGTGCGCGGCACATCTGGAAAATACTAAATCAAACCCATATATACCTAACCGGTGACGCAGCGCAAATACAGCACGTTTCTGGTATACACCGTGCCATATATCATTATTGTTTCCAAACCTTAAAACCGGAGTTGTTAAGTCTCAATGCTACGACTGCATTTCGTCGATGAGGACTACTCATCATCCCGAAGATCACTGGCAAGAGGAAACGCGTATGACTCGGACGTGGAACGACAACTGCAATATCTGTACCAGTCGCGGACGATATCGCCAAATGGCGTTGACCAAGAACAGGTCATGTCAGTGATGACGCCGTGTTACGATCCAAATGAGCCTGTCCCGCTGTATGAGCTGTCACAAGAACATCAACGTGTGCGAGAGCGGGAACTCGAGCGAGAGCGTGGAAGAAGCACTCGTGAAAGAGAGGGCAGCGATCGAGAAGAAAGAATCTTGAGAGCCGAAAGAGGCGAAAGGAGTGCCCTTCGTGAAAGAGGTCACAGTTCTCGGGAACAAAGTGTTGTCAATGATGGGCTTGAAAGAAATGGTGAGAGTAGATGGGGTACTTGGGGCGAGCGGAGTGCTTGGATCCTCGGACGGAGAGGACATTCAGAAGGCGAGCGAGGCGAAAGATCAATGCGAAGTGATCGCAGTGACCGCGATGAACGGCTCGAAAGAAACGACAGGAACGAAAGACAAGGTCGCGAGAGGACCCCGCGGTCCCGCGATGAATCCAACGGGCTGGCCCCTAAACGACTCCGAACACTTGGCTTGAAGTTCTTAAATGCGCGTCAACATTTTCTACTCGCCGCATGTCGAGATGTGTCGCTAATGCCGTGTTTGATTGGCTTGAGTCAGTCATGGTGGTCGTGCTTTGCTGGTCCTGCCCCCATCTATGGCACTAATTCGGGCCACATGGTTAGCCACCTGGATGCATGGGGTCCGCGTATGCCTCGGTTGACGACAGCGAGAGCCTCCGAACGCTTCCTCGAGGGAATTTGGTGTATCGTCGCTGGTTACCTCCTGTATTCTGTGTTGGACGGACTTATGGTCCGCTGGATAGTCTCCTACTCAACCACTGCCGCCATAGTGCGCATGCTCTCCATGTCTACTATCCTTGTTGCTGTGGAAAGATACCTTTTGGCAGCCTTCTCTGCAGAGGGATACAATTACGGGCTTCATACATGGATCTTGATATCGTGTGCGTTAACGTTACTCTATATCGTTCAAAACTTCATTACATCGAACATTGATTTGAAGGGCAAACGCAGGGCCCGCTTCTTTGATTTCTACAACATTGTTGTCTTTGCCGTGGTTCCCGTGGGATTGGCGAGCTTCATTACTATGATTGGCTTGTTGCGGTCGTTGTTGATATTGCGTTTGGACATTGATGGTTTGAGTTAGGTCTGTCGACCCACTATATGATCAGGTAGTGCTCAGCAATGATTTACGATTCTCCGTCTTCCTAATACTTAATACTATGCGCCCGTAGAGTATCTTAATATCTCTTGGGCGCAATCGCATTAGATTTGCAGCTATATTGTAGTTGTCCAAATATTAAGCCCAGAATGCAAAAATATATATGCATGAATGTACATTAAACAACATATCCCTTTTACTCTCTTCCATTCTTCAATTATCCATACTTCGATTGTCCATACTTCAATTGCCCATAATGTCCTGCATGACCATAGGGTGCATTTTTAGTAAAGAACGCTCTCAACTCATTCACCTTCGCGGCTCTACCCTGACAGTGTCAATCCATGAAGTGCAATTTTCACCTTTAACACCCGTACACCAGAAAAAAGGTCAATTTCGTGAACCATCCCTGGAGTCAACTACGCCAACTACTGCATTCACTATGCCTGTGCATATTTTCGGAAAAGCTATAAAGCACAACTCGGTTGTCTCGTACGGTCTTGCAGAGTCGATCTTTGGTGTCGGCAAGCACACAGCAGAGAAAATCTGTGCCAAAGTTGGCATCTACCCAAAGATGAGAATGAACCAACTAAGTGAGCCTCAGATCATGTCCATCAACAAGGAGCTTTCGGAGATTTTAGTGGAGGGCCACTTGAAGCAGAAAGTGCTTGATGATATCCGCATGAAGATCCGTACTGGTTCTTACGTTGGTACCCGTCATTCAGAGCATTTGCCAGTGCATGGCCAGGGCACACGGACCAACGCGAGAACCGCCAGACGGTTGAATCGTCCTGATAGAAGATTATAAGGGGAGAGAGAGAATTAAAAAGGTTCGTGGTTCTACTAGCATGGTGTTGCTGAGGTCTTCTAGAAGGAGGAAGAGCGTCTATGTGTCTCTTTGTCCGATGTATATAGCTAATTAAATAA
Organism: Osmozyma tolerans; assembly: GCA_030582955.1. NCBI lineage: Eukaryota > Fungi > Ascomycota > Pichiomycetes > Serinales > Metschnikowiaceae > Osmozyma > Osmozyma tolerans. Next base: position 25,557 of record JAJMHH010000080.1, read on the forward strand.
TCTGATGGAATCTTGGTCAACTGTGACACCGTCGTCTTCTTGTTCATCTTCTTGCTCATCGGAGTCGTTTTCTTTCATGCTGACACGTTGCCCTAGTAACGAGGCAAAGAATTCGTCTATCTGGTCATCGTCCCACTTGAGTGTATTGTGTGGTGTTTCGAAGTTGGCGATGGGCTCTTGCACGTGGTACTTCAACTTGCGTCCCTTGGAAGCTCTGTTGTCCACATTCTTCTTAACCTTAGCCTGTGCTGCTCCTCTCATGGCATATTGCAATCCAGAAGTGGGGTCGCTCGATTGTATTTTCTTGTCAACAAGATCATTAAGCAACACCCTGTAAAAGTCCTCATCGTCAAAGATCAACTCGTTTTCTTGAACGTTCAAGCTGCGTGTTTGCGTCGTAGGAATGTCTGGGTTCTTTTCTTCCTCGTCCTCGTGCTCTTGGTCGTCTCTTTTCTGCGTCTTGCTCAAGTAGTAGTCGTATCCTAATGGCGTCACTTGTCTGCGGTTGAGCTTTGTTCTCTTGACAAGACGCTCCATATCGGCAAGGTTATTGACCACCTGCTGCTCTGCCGACTGGTTCAATGCCTTAAAACGGTTTGCATTCATGGCACTAGATCCTGATGAGTTCTGGGTCTTTGCCAGCCACTTTGTTAGCACGTTCTCACGGTATTTGTTCAAAATGGCATCGTATTTCTCCAGTGATTCAAGATAATGCTTGAAAGTCCTTTTCTTGGGTGTATGATTGACGGGTTTGCTGACCAACTTGTCTGAGGTATAGAGCTCCGAACGTAGGTGCAAGATCTTGTCTAGCAAATCGTAGCACGCGTCCTTAGCCGCGGTCAAATGCTGCTCAGTGTCTTTGCTCATGAGTTTTTGTGACTTCATTGTGTCATGGTCGCCCGGAAGAAGGTTGGAGCTAGTCAAACCTTTCTGTGCTTTCAATCTCAAATCTATCAATGAGTCAAATAACTTGTGCTGTTGCAATATCGCGTACCCTTTCAAAGCTTCTTGTGTGGCTGACTCTGACAATCTTCCAACAATATGCTGTCTTTCTTTGGCCATCATCATCTTGATCTTTTCTCTGTTATCTTCGGGATCATCCTCCGACTCTTCTTGTTCTTGTTCTTCTTCATCTTCTTCATCTTCTTCATCTTCTTCATCTTCTTCATCGCTGTTCGCTCTTAAAGATGCTCCACTGTCACTATCCTCTGCTCCATCCTCTTGCTCTTGTGCACTATCCTCTTCGATATCGGACCCCTCCTGTCTCTCCTCATCCTCTTCTCCGCTGCTAGTCTGGCTTTCATCTTCGCTGCCGGTTCCGCTCTGGTCCTCGTCTTCGTCGACTTCTCCTGAATACAAAGACCTGCGGTCGGCAACAGCACCAGTGTATTTCTTATCCGAGACAAGAGGTTGTGCTTCGCTCCTGAGCTTGGACTTTCCCACAGGAACATAGTGACCTTTTCTAAGGTCATCCTCCTCTTCATCAGAAACATCTGATTCGGAGTCCCTTAAATGGCTGAAAGGATCATTTTCTTGGTTTTCGATATCAATCTCTTGCTCGGGTTTGTGCAAGTCAGCGATCTGCTCTGCCAATGACTTTTTGCCCATATCGATGTGAGTGAAAGAGTATCACCAGTAACCAAAGTGCACCTCATCTCAATCTTCGTATTATGTGCAGGATGTTCTAATAGTGGAGAAGCATCGCGATGGCGAACAAGTTTTTGAAGGAGAACCTCCTAATGAATAATCTCTTTGGCTAAAATCCTAGTATATTCATTCAAAGCACAGGATTCTAGGAACATATTCCAAAGCACAGTAAAATTCATAGCCAAGTGCGGACAAATCGAGTCTTAACCTTACAAAAACGAGCCATTTAGAGGTGTATGTGATTCGCGTGGCGTTATTCAAAAATATGACCCTTCATTGAATCTTTTGGAATCTCTGATATCGCAAAGCTCATATATCCGTTTTCATTCGATAAATTCTCCCACCTGGTACAACATGATGAAGTAAACTTGCACCACGAGACGAACAACCACAATGTTTGGAATTTCATGGCTCATTCACACAGATCCATATCACTTGTTAACCTCTCCAAACCTAAAGTGACCTGTGCTATTGGCATGCCTAGATGCACCGGTTTCACCCACCAAAATTTCATAGCACTCGAGGCAACGCAAACGAAAGGTCGTAGTATTCGTGGAGTAGTTCTTCTTTTGTAAAAGAGAAACCAAGTGGCTAGCACCCTTCACTATCTCCTGCTCATTTTCGGCAAAACAGCCGGTATCGGCGTCGCGCAGCATAGTGATTTTGGGGTTGAGTACAAGCGAGTCATAGTGAATGCCCGAGTAAATGAGGTTTATAAAGTTTGTGGGCTTTTTTGAGTCGCTTTCATTTTGAAACACCATTTTATTTCCCAGCTCCACATCAAAGCAGTTAATCCTGATGTTCAAGTAGTCGGCAAGAATACCTAACTCAATAGCACCTCCCCAAGACATCTTGCGCTCGATCCACTCGCAATACTGATCAATGGGTCTCCCCAAAACAATTTCATTGTAAGTAAAAGGATCGTTTCGTATCGTGTCGGCAACCACCTTTCGGAGCTCGACCCCAGGAAAGACCAACTTCTGATGCAAGCAGTACGAAATAGCCCCAAACATGCACGAGTTATCATCGGGTATATTTCGAAGAAGAACATATCCGAGCCCTGGAACTTCAGCTGAAGGAATTGAACTTTCTGGAGCGGAGTTCGAGCTTTTTGACTGACTCTTTTCTGGATGTGTTGGTTTGTGGTTCGCAGAAGAGGAAGGCTGAGTGCTTTCACCACCTTCGGCACTAGCTCCGGGCCCAGGAATATCACTTATAAGTAATTGCGTGTTGGGTAATATTCCAGCATCTGATAACTTCATGCTGGAATTAGCATCGACTGTTCTGGGTGGGAAGCCAACCTTGTACGAAGCTATCACTGAGTCTCGAAGTCGTTCAGAGGATGTTTTGATGGTGTTGGTGAGATCAGTGACTGTGATATCATTAGCAACCTCGATAACTTCTGTGATCAGCAGCGATTTAATTCTTAGTTTCATTTGGTCTAGGGAACGTGGTTCTTAAATGTAGGGAGGTGTTGCGAGGGCCGCGATTTGCAATTAACAAACGCCACTTTAGATAAGAACCGCCGCATCCGTACACCAGTAGTCAAGTATTTGCAGACCGTACAACTACTTACCGATTATGTAGACATAATTGTACTTACATGAAGTTAACATTAGCAAATTTTCAAGATCTGAATTGAATAACCTAGCATCACCAAATGAATCCATTATAAATGGGGCATTCCCACTCGATAATATCACGCTCTTCGCCCCTTGAATGAGCATGCAAACCGACGCCAATGAGGCGTGAAAAGTGGCTCACCTTCTTTGCCTGTCCTAGCTTACCAGTGAAGCGAGTAGTGAAGGGAGTAATTTGTCTAGAAACTCATGAAGCTCATAAAAAGAATGTCCGAAATGCCCCACTTAATCGCCCATCTCAACCTCGTCTTCGTTGCCTGCACTGTTGGCAGCGACAGGTCCACCCACAATAAGTGTATCCAAGTCATTCTTCTTAAAGTCATTAGCTTCATCGTACTCGGCCTTGTGGTCCTTCTTGTACTGCTCTAGCTTCTTATACTGCTCCACTGACTCAAAAAATTTCTGCACATTGACTCCCGAAGCTGCCTGGCTCTCGAGTGAGGTATATGGCATCAGACTAAGGTCCTTGAGTCTTCTCTTATGAACTTTTCCTTTCTTATGTCTATCCAAGGTAGGCTGGCTCTCGAAGTACTTGGCACATTCAATGCAGTAGTACTGACCAAGTCCTGGCTTGTTCTCGTCAAGGGGCTGATTTTTAAGGGAAAGGATCAGCTCTTTCGTAGCAAGGTCCTTATACACAAGGTCCAAATCCCGTGTTCTTCTCTTTGTTTTGTATCTTTTGACTGAATATCTGCCCATCGTGCTCTAATATTCTGTCTGAGGGAGGCTATAATGAAGGAACTTTTACCTCATCTCGCACGTGACAAGATAATGAGCCAGGTCACGTGCATTACAGTTAAGTAATTGTATTTTATTACTTACCCTTGCTGGCCCTCATTGAACATAATTTTTCCTGGTAATGGTTTATATGTTACTGGGCTGCTCAAATTAATGAGGTTGGCGTTTCAGACAAAGAATCGTACGAATGGTGATTGCAAATAAAACAGAGCTATGTATTAGATGGAATGCGCTTTTGTTAGAAATCTGAAAGCTGGAAATGTCAATGAGAAGGAGAAAAGAAAGTACTACTCTTTTAAAAATGTAGGCGTTTTGTAGATCTAAATTTGAACTTGTATTAATCTCGGAAACCTGATTTAGTCATTCATAGCTGCTATGATAGAAGATCTGAAATAACAAAATACTATAAAGATTTATAAGGAAGGTCATGAATCGATCCAAGTTGAGAAAAGCATTATGACAATTGTTATAAAGTTTGTTTTAGATTATTTGTGTGAATTAGAGAGATGTGGTTAAAAGATTAGCCTCGCAAAAAATCGTATATCAGATGTTTGCGAAGTCGAAAGGTTCTTAAAGTTCTTGAAACAACTTAAGTAAGAGAATTTTGCTGTAGATCTATCGCAAAAGATATAAGAGTACGAGTTTATTTTACATAAATTTGTCCACAAATTTATGTTATGAGAGAACAATGTTATTACATCATAATTTTAGCCTCGATGGATGCAAAAAGTCTCAAAAGCGCAAGAAATGAAATAATTAAGATCGTTAAAAAAAAAAAAAAAAAAAAAAAAAAAAAAAAAAAAAAAAAAAAAAAAAAAAGACTCTGTTGAAAACAACAGGATGGTCGACAATTGCCGTAATATTGTGAAACACCTTTGTTTGAGCTTAAAATTGACCTAAAAATATGTCTAATGTGTAAAGAGTGGGGGTCCATGCTAGGAAGTCTCCGCAGTATATCGCATATTGAGAAACAGATGACCGAAAAAAACATACTATCTGCTCTTCAGACGTAGACAGTCACCTGAATTAAATAACAGATGGTTGCAAACTGAATTGAAAAAGAAAAAAAAAAAAAAAAAAAAAAAAAAACCCTTAGTTATGCCTCTTATTGTAGGTAGATTCATTCATTAGGGAACTGTTGTCAATTATCACTTTTACTCTCTGTTCAATCTTATAATAATTGGCTTACAAAATATAATAAATTAGGATACACCCTTGTTCCCAATCCACAACTGGACTCATCATTAGGTTCTGTGTACTAAAGAGACCGGAATCAGCAAGATTATGCGCGTCACATGTGTCACGTGCAAACAATCCTGGTGAAAAAGCAGCCCTAATGCCCCATATGCCGTACGCAGCGAAGGCGGAAGCGAAAGAAAAAAAAAAAATTGATTGTTCGGATTTTCCTCCTTCATCGACTAGTTCCACAAAGGTATGTTACCATATCAAACACCCATGGACTGGAAACGGAGATTAGAATATATTTCGTTGCGGAAAACATGATGGTAAGACAAACTTCGTCAGAATCCGAAATCCCGAGGCAAAATGAATGATGTGGTCGGAAATTGCCTATTCTGTTTTACATAAATCGGTGAAAACGCAACATGTCTTTTATGTTTCATCGAGAAAATGTCCATCGATAGTCCCTAGCCAGTGGAAACCAAGACTCTTTAGCTTTCTCGGTGGCGTTCACTACTACCACCTCTTGCTTGCCATGAAAATGTTTTTCATGACTGCATATATGCCATTACTAAGCAGCTAAATCCTATATAAAGCTTTCTTTTTTAATCTCCCTTCCTCCCCCTTTATCTTCCCTTTGCAAGTTACTAACATCAGACAAAATGGCTAGAAGACCAGCTAGATGCTACAGATACTGTAAGAACAAGCCTTACCCAAAGTCTAGATACAACAGAGCTGTCCCAGACGCCAAGATCAGAATCTACGACTTGGGTAGAAAGAAGGCTTCTGTCGATGACTTCCCATTGTGTGTCCACTTGGTTTCTAACGAAATCGAGCAATTGTCTTCCGAGGCTTTGGAAGCTGCTCGTATCTGTGCTAACAAGTACATCACCAAGATGACTGGTCGTGACTCTTTCCACTTGAGAATCAGAGTCCACCCATTCCACGTCTTGAGAATCAACAAGATGTTGTCGTGTGCCGGTGCCGATAGATTGCAACAAGGTATGAGAAACGCCTGGGGTAAGCCTCACGGTTTGGCTGCTAGAGTTACTATCGGCCAAGTGTTGATGTCTATCAGAACCAAGGACTCTAACAAGGACATTGCTATCGAGGGTTTGAGAAGAGCCAGATACAAGTTCCCAGGTCAACAAAAGATTATCATCTCCAAGAAGTGGGGTTTCACTCCTCTTGACAGAGCTGACTACATCGCCAAGAAGAGAAACGGTGAGGTTAAGGACGACGGTGCTTACGTTAAGTTCTTGACCAAGAAGGGTCCATTGGAAGAGAACTTGAACCTGTTCCCTAACTACCAATACCAGGCCTAAGCATCGTTATAGCTAATACAGTTGGAGTGATAATTATAATGTAAAGTTGTAGCCATAAAACTGATCTCGTTATCGTCTTGATTCGAATCTTCGCAGCCTCAATTTTAATGGTCCACGTGACTTAATACACTTCGGCTTGTCGGAATTTCGACGCGTTTAAATGTAATTCTTCGAATCGATGATAGACTAGACGACATTTAGGTTACAATGAGCCTATTCTCGTCCAAAAATCGTTTACATACAAACGAAAGAAACAAAAGAATTGCGCCGTGTTTTATTAATAAATGATCCATTTTGGCGCGGATGCTTTGCCCAGTTCGCTCTCGAGCCACGTAGGCGCAGACGCGGCGCGACGGAAGAAAAAAAAAAAAATAAATGAGCCCAAATAGTCGATTAATTTTCCGATAGCCATTTTCTTTTCTTCCTAGAAACCTACTTATTGATCATGTCCTTTGCACACAAAGAGAGACCAGACACATTGGTGTTGTTCGACGTCGATGGCACCTTGACCCCTGCCAGATTGACTATTTCCGATGAAATGAGAGACACCTTGAAGGCTTTGAGAAAGAAGGTCGCTATTGGCTTCGTCGGAGGCTCGGACTTGTCAAAACAGGTGGAGCAGCTAGGCGACACCGTCTTGCAAGACTTCGACTACTGTTTCTCCGAAAACGGTTTGACTGCCTACAAGTTGGGCAGAGAATTAGCATCCCAGTCATTTATCAACTGGATTGGCGAGGAGAAGTACAACACTTTGGTCAAGTTCATCTTGAAGTACTTGGCTGACATTGACCTTCCATTCAGAAGAGGTACCTTTGTGGAATTCAGAAACGGCATGATCAACGTTTCTCCTGTCGGAAGAAACGCCTCTGCCTCAGAGAGAAACGAGTACGAGAAGTACGACAAGGAGCACAAGATTAGAGAGAAGTTTGTGCTTGCTCTCAAGGAGAACTTCGCTGACTACGGCTTGACCTACTCCATTGGAGGCCAAATTTCCTTCGACGTGTTCCCAACCGGTTGGGACAAGACCTACGCTCTTCAACACGTTGAGAAGGAAGGCTTCAAGGAGATTCATTTCTTCGGTGACAAGTCCTACGAGGGCGGTAACGATTACGAGATCTACAATGACCCAAGAACCATTGGTCATGCCGTCAACACCCCAGAAGATACCATTAAGATCTTGAAGGAGACATTCAACTTGTGATTGTTGTTGCAACCCCTCTGCTATGTACAAATTTAATTTTTAACCTCAGCTATAATCTTACTTATTAGCTTTGTAGAAAATTGCGCTTCCATCTCCACCCGCCACAGCCACTTGGTCCACGGTGTACCCGCTAACCTTCTGGGCTTTCAAGAGTTGCAATCTTGCACGAGAAAGGTCATTGAGCTTTCTGGCAAGCTTCTTCAAGGTTTTTGGTTGCTCATTTTCGAGGTCACTGGGCTCAATGAGTGGAGGTAAAACGACGGGCTTGGAACTCTTGACTTGTTTACCGTTGCCAAACTGACCGTTCAAGTTCTCACCAAACACCATCAAGTCATTCGAATCACCCGAGTTTGCTAATGTCACAAGCACATGGTCATCACCAGCAGACACGTGTTTGATGCCAGCATTTCTTGTGCTGTTCGACGCCTCGTCGAACTCAGTTAAACCGACCAAGGACTTAATAACTGTTGGTGTAGGGCTCAAATGCACAAACCGAGAGGTGCCAAGTTGACCAAACAAACCTGTACCGTAACTGAGCAATAAGTCTTGGTTTTCTGTCTCGTTCAACGAATTGGTGCACTGCATTAGAATGTAAGATGAGTTGCTAGCAGCAAACACATCTTTGATGGAATAGTCAAAGCCTGCTCCATTGCGAGGAAGACTGTACTTCAGAGCCCTGATAACGTCAGCCATGGTGAATGCAAGTCTTGGAACAGGTTGAATGTCTTCTGGAGAGACGACATCCTTGCCACACTGACCGTATGCATTGTCTCCCCAGGACCAAACATTCCCGTTTTGTTCAACTGCGATGTTGAAGAATTTGCCGCTAGCAATTGAAGAGAAAACTCTTGGTTTAATCATCTTGGAATCGTTTACAGTCACGATTTCGTTGTTGAGATTGGTAAGAGCGTACGCCTCATTAGCAACAAGTTCAGAAGCAGTGTTGTATGGGGAGAACTTTGGTAACCCAAATTGACCCTTGTTGAGTAGAGCAGGGGATTTGGTTTCGGTGATGGTCTGGAAAAGTCTTCCTTGGTTAGTTAAGATCAAGAGATGGCCCATTCCAGCCCCAATAGAAGCGATCTTTTCACTTTTTTGGAGATCAGAAAACTTCACTTTCTGGGTATCGTACTTAACTGAGACTGAACCAAACCATCCTTTTCTCTCCTTGAGAAGCCCTGGTGATAATTTGGGCCCATAGAGAATATCTCTTTCTCCCAGAGAAAGATAGTAGATATTGTCCCCTGAAAAGTAGGCGCCCTTCACCTTCTCTGGAAGATCCACTTGGTAGGGATGAGGTAAAGCACTGGTGAAATGGAAGGCACGGCCTTTGTCATCGATAGCCACCCCATAGTCACTCAGCACAACAACATCCTTGAACACCTTGTCATTGAAAAACGGAATTCTGGTGGGAAGTGAGCTCTTAGCAAGACTACCCCATTGATAAATACCAGTTTTCTGTGTGGAGTCGGCCAAGTCCTCCTTGAAGTGCTCATTCTTTGCCAATTGAGTCACCAACCGCTCAATTGCATGTTGGGAATTCTTTCTGTTGCTTTTGGGGTCCTTCATGTCCTGAACATTGCTTTCATCAATATCGAAAGTCCATTTGTTGTTGAGCCATGCCTTGAGATACTTATAATTCATCAACAAAGAATACGCAGAAACAACGGATACCAAAGCAGCAATACCAAACCCAGCTCCCTTCAATCTCTCTCTGCGCTCTTGCCTCCTTTGTTCAGCTTCCTGCTCTTTCTGCATCTCCTGCTGGATTCTCGCCATTTGTTGCTTCCATTCGGGTGAGTTGGGCCGAAGTCCAACCAACTCAGGGTGATTTTTCAAATCGAACTCTTGGAAGCCATCAGCTTTGTCTGCGAGTCTTTCCCTTCTGGTCTCTGCTTCGTCGGGGCTCTCTGGAGCTAGGTCATCGATACCATGTCCGAACTTGAAATCCTTCTTGTGCTTGTTGAATTCATCAATCGACTTGAATTTGTCAGAATAGCCTCGATATGCTAAGAGTATTGGGGTCCTCGAGGGTCTCAAGACTCGCTTTGTAACGTGACGAATCATCTTGAGCCTTCCTAACTATTTGTTCAGGTATGTCTTGATAAAGAGTGCCGTGACTTTCCCTCTAATTCTGCATATTACCAGAGATCAGCTAGCATCTCCCTCATCCTTCGACTTGTTCGCTTGTATGTAGGAATGATTGTAAGCGGAGTATTGTTTTAAGTCTTTAAGTTTAAATTTTGCTGTTTTCGAAGATAAGAATCTCACCTACCATATTTACCGCTAGATGTGTTAAACTTTATGTTTTTGTAGGGCACTTATTCCATTTATTGTGGACATTTGCGTATTTGTACTTTTAAGTGAGATTCTGAACTGTGAATCAAAATGGCTGCCAAATTATGAGAAATGTCCAATTGGTGGGAACACAAAATAAGAAAAGAGATAAACAAATATAAACAGCTACAAAATCCAACAAAAAGAACTCATTATTTGTCGAAGCCATCAATCCCTTTCATTTGAATTTACTATGCTTCTTCCAAAGGCGTAAAGCATTAAAGTTTCAAGGCTATCAGCTTTTGACTTCGCCATACATTCAATCAAGAACTATAAAACACCCACACGGAACAGAAGTATCTACTGAGCCAAAGTTAATCAAAATTTCGTATAATAATTCGTGGGACTACTTCTATTTGTACTAAATCAAGAGGAGATTACATAGCAGAAGGTTCAGTAAGTTAGCCCAGACAATCTCACCTAAATTAGCTTCGCGAACATACTGTGCTTCCTATCTCCTCCACGTCACACACTATGCAGTTCATCTAAGCTAAGTGATTTGTTTTGAGAGAGTTACCTACTTCGTATACCAATGTTCTGCCATCACCCATACATTGCCAGACGGCTGCTCAGCTCCATAACAAAATTTGACACAAACAAATTCGTCCAATCTCTACAAACTAAAGGGAAGTTCACCGAGCAGCAAGCAGAGGCTGCAGTGATCATCGTCAACAAAGCTGTTAATGATGGTATATCAGCCATCGCCAAGAACCTTGTGACCAAGGAGGCCCTTAACTCTATCGCTTATCAACAGAAGGTTGATTTTGCAAAATTGAAGGGTGAGCTTCAGACTATGGACAAATCTGAATTCACCAACCTCAAGAAGGAGCAGGAGCAACTCAGAACAAACCTTACAAACCTTCAAAACCGCTTGAAGGAGGAAATAACAAAAAACTCTGCCGGTGTTAGGCTTGACCTCAATTTGGAGAAAGGTCGTATAAGGGAAGAGAGTTCCATTCATGAATCTAAAATCGAGGATACTTACACCAGGATTGATGAGGAGATTGCCAACATGCAAATGCAGATCAAATCTGTCAAAACTCAGGTTATGCAATGGTTGATCGGTGTCAGTTCAGGTACTGCCGCTTTGATGTTGGCTTTTGTTAGGTTCTTCGGGTAAAGATGCTATCACTTCCTTTCATCAAAAGTTTTGTCAGAATTTATCTTGACTACTGAATTGTGATTTGACAAAGTGTACAAATGAGCATTCATGATTTTCATTATAGGGTATCTACCTAGTGATATGCAGAGCTGGTGGTTTGTACGAGCTAAGCAAGACCCGAAATCCGTTTTAGGGCCAACGAATATGCTGACAGGCTACCAGCTTCTCGCGAGGAGCTTGTCGGTTCTGATCGGAAAGTGTTGCTCTGAGAATTGTCTTCTTAAGACACAGTTGGCTTCATTGTGGACAGGGTCTAAAGCTGGTTTGCCAATCTTGAGATACCCGAGGATGATCTCATAAACTTCGCCATAATTAGGATAGAGCCCTCTTTAAGGCAGTTTTCGCTTCTAAACATATGCTTGAATACGCGTTTTTACGAACCTCGGCCGTAGACTCTTTATAGAACCTAGCAAGTGAACCTGAAAAAAGCTTAATAAAAAGCCAGTTCATGAGAATAGAACGAACAGACACGATATAGTATCAATACGGTAGCAAACAAACTCTCAAAATGCAAATGGTCGAGCTCATGGCCGTTTTCAAAGAATTCATCACGTGACACGCGTATGGTTTCTATCACCTCCACATCAGCAACACTTCTTCCAAGATTTGAAGATCACAATGAACGCTCTTTACAACCACGGCGTGAAACAAACGCATACCCTACAAAGAGAATTGGCATCGTTCGAAAAGAACTTGTCAACGTCGCCCATGAGTTTGCAAGGGTCCATCACCACAACTCTCACCGCATTCAAGAAGACAGTCAGGGAGTACAATGACTTGGTTCTGCAGAGCTCGCTGAGCGAGGAAAAGCATCATGCAAGGTTAGAAAAGTTCAACAAAGAGCTCACGGAGTACCAAAGCAAGTTTGACACCTTGAAAAGACAGCGAGAGGAGCATTTACAAGCCAATAATCAACAAGAATTGATGGGAAGGCGTCACACCACCGGTGATAATCCATATGGATCAGAGCATGCTGCGCGGCAAGCACCATCGAATCTCTCTTACCAAGAAGGGTTGTTCAAAGAAAAACAGTCTTTGTCTCGGGGCAGTCAACAATTGGACCAGATACTTGAAATGGGTCAATCCGCATTCGAGGATTTGGTTGAGCAGAATGAAACTTTGAAAAAGATAGGCTCCACCTTTCTGCAGTCGCTTCTGACTCTTGGCGTTTCTCAAGGGACCATCAGGACCATCGAAAGAAGAGCAAGACAAGACAAGTGGCTTTTTTGGGGTGCTGTGATCTTGCTATTTGTGATGTTTTACTATATGATTAAATGGTTCCATTGATGAGTTGGTCTGTCAGTCTGACCTCCTTGACACTTCAAACGCTGGGTTAGGGGGAGTTCTCATGTATGATGCAACCTTGTGTGTTGCCGTGTTATTTGGTTAATTATCCATCTGGATGATTTTCCGTAATTCGCATTCCATCCATTGCAATAAGGTGCTTTCTGGAGATTCACGACTTCATGTGAACTTACCTTAAGAAAACTCGGGAATCAGGCGTTAATGTCTTCTAGTCCCAATTCATCACGCTAATTGCAATCGTCCTTTGCTAGAAAAGCATTGTCGATGATCCCAAGGCGTCCTGTATAGTTTTCCAGTGCTTCATGTGAGCTTGACAGTACCTACTTTTGATTTTCACGATCATGAAGCTCCTGCCACGGCTGGGCCTAGGAGGGGAAGTCAGTGTGTTGATACTCATCGATAAAATCGATGGTTCAAAAGTGCTTCACTATTGCTAGCGGAGCAGACAAGAAGATACGTCTCACTTTACTAATTCAGTACATGTAACATAAGCTACATGTAGAACACTCTGAACACTGGTAGGGCTCACCTGGTGTACGGGTGGCGACGTAATTGTGCATTATGCCCAGTAGATCTGAATCAAGATATCAGAAGGAGATCATTTCTTATCGTTTGTCTCCGTTGCTGTCTAATAGCACGCAAGAAGATACTTTTGCGGAGGTTACATTACTCCACTAAACCGTATTGAGTGTATCCTAGGAGGTGAAGGAGGGCATCGCCTGCATATACCGAAGGAGTCAAATCCCATACAAGAACAGATCCCCCCCGCCTCCGCAAAGGGTATATATAAGATAGAAAATATTATCACGATCTTAGTAATGGAGATGGAAAAAGAAAAGTACAAAAATTTGTCGAAAACTTCGTGGCTTCCGACTATCGAGAGCTCGTTGCTCGAACAACCTAGCATTATGACCACCAAAAGACCTAAATAAAGTTCATTGTTCAGATTGTCAAATACAATCCATAACCATGTTAGTATTCCGCCGAAACAACTACTAATTCACGCCCTTGTGGGCTTGTTGCACGTAGCACGATTAGCCGCAATAGGAAAATCGAGAGAAAAGACCCCTCCGCCAATTATCCTAAAAGGGTAATGCGAAGATCGCCTGTCAAGACTCAGAGAAAAAAAAAAGCCAATGCGACAGCAGATAATGGTTTATTTCCTTGTCATACAGGCTTAGACCCCACCATCCATTACTACAACGTCCATACTCTCAGTGCCATAATTTCCATTTGCGGTAATGTCCTCTCATGCATAGACTGCACATAATGCTCGTCCCGAGACGTCACTATACCTGATCAGGACAAAATGCCAAATCCATGGCTTGTATTGACCATGTTTTCGCAGCCTAAAGCCCAAATCTCCAAGATGATGATTTCTTTTTTTCCCCGACAATGTATAAAAGCTTCATTTCCCCCCGCCTTCTACCACAGCAAATTTTCTTTCCAATTTCCTAACTCATGAATTTGAGGGTCCTCGCTGTGGTGGCCGTGGCCATCGCTGCACCCATACAACACATTAAAGAAAAAAAGGACGCTGAATTACTCGACAAGAGAGCAATCGACTGGGCCAACCTTATTGGGCTCGACTCAGATACCACAACTGCTGGCAACCAGCCCAATACCGTTGCTGCCCAAGCTGCCACAACTCCTGTTGCAACTGCTGCTGCGCAGCCAACAACAACCAAAAAAAGTGGCTTCTGGGCTGACATCCTTGGGCTTGGAAACACAGCCGGAACCGCAACTCCCACTACCGCTGCCACACAGCCGTCAGTGCAGGCAGCAGCCGCAGTGACGCGCACAACAGCAGCCACTCCGGCAACAACCTCTGGTTCTCAGCTGCTGTCAGGCAAATCCGGGTTTTCTGGATTCCTCAGCAGTCTTCTGTCTTTATTTAAGGGAGACAAGTCTGGTTCATCCGGCTCTTCCTCCAGCACATCTGGTGCTAGCTTATCAGGAAACGCAGGAAGTTCTGGAAGCACCACCACGCCGTCTTCTGGTACCCAAACATCAGGCGGATGGCTCTCTGATATCCTCGATATCTTCAAAGGGGGATCATCTTCAGCATCGCTGATTCCAACAGCTACACCTGTCACATCGACCCCTGCTGCTGAGACTTCCACAGGCATTGATGGTGCCTCTAGTGCTCCAGCACAATCGTCGTCAACAGATCAGGGAAGCTTTGGTGGGTTATTCGGGTCTCCATCGTCTGGTAACAATGGAGGCGCAAGCTCAACACGTGCTCAGCCTGGGTTCACAGAGCCTGTAACTGTCGGCGGAACAGGAGACGGGTCATCGACGGGCTCACAGTCGTCCCTGAGTGCATCTTTAGCGCTGAGCGGGCAGATCTCCAAGATTGCAACGTATGCAGAGAAAGGCGGAGGAATCACCTACTCTCCATACACCAAAAGCGGCCAATGCAAGACGGCAGACGAGGTCGCTTCGGACATGAAGATGCTCAGCTCGTACAAGTTGATCCGTCTTTATAACGTGGACTGTTCAGGCATCCAAAACGTCATGCAGAACTTGTCTCCAGGACAGAAAGCATACTTGGGGGTGTGGTCGATCGACAACTTAAACAATGACTTGGGCAGTTTGAAGCAGCAGGTCCTTAGCAGCTCCAGCGGATGGTCTGGAGTGCACACAGTGGCTATTGGCAATGAGTTGGTCAATGCTGGAACAAAGACGCCATCACAGATTCTTGATGCTGTCAATGAAGCCAGATCGTGGTTCAAGTCAAATGCTCCTTCGTACAAGGGCTACATTGTGTCGGTTGACACGTTAGCCGCTGTCATGAAGGACAAGCTGATGTGCGACATCTCCGACTATTTGGCTGTGAACTGCCACCCATACTTCAGCGGAATTGAGGCGTCAACATCAGGGACGTGGTTGAAGCAACAAGTGAACCAGCTCAAGAGCTGGTGTAACAACGGCAAGGACGTGTTGGTGACGGAGAGCGGCTGGCCAACTTTTGGCAACACGGTCGGGGACTCGGTTCCATCGATTTCAAACCAGTACCTGGCAGTCCAGTCTCTTGGTAACGTTATGGGTGACAGCGTCATCATGTTCACCACATTCAATGACTATTGGAAGAACCCTGGTTCATATAATGTCGAGCAGCACTGGGGTATTTACGGCGACCCCTCAATATGACCGGATAAGTGGTCTCATAGAGGATCAAGTATATTTACGACTCAATGATTAGAATACCTTTGACTTAGTATTAGTTTCAAGTAGCAGAATATTAGACTATGGTGGCACGAAGACCATCAGGACGTGCACCACACAATAAACCGCACAGTATCAACAAATACATTAAAACTCACCTACACAAAACTTCACCAAGCGAAAAAAACCTACCACACCCGGGAAGCACCTGTGCACCGCCCATTATGTCGGACAGAGACTTGAAGAAGTTGGCCACACGGCTATCAAATTTTTTGGATACCGTGTACACACTCAAGAATAACTCTGGCTATTCCATTGCTAATGACTTCCATAAGTTACCTCCAAGAACAGGAACTGATTATTACAAGTTTATCACCAGACCTATTTCCCTCCACACAATCGGCCGAACGGTCAAAAGGTTTGACTATAAGGATCCTCAAGATTTCATAAATGATTTAGCTCAGATTACCTGGAATGCGCGTCACTACAATGAACCCGGGTCCGAGATCTATGAGGACGCTCTCATTTTGGACACCTATATAAAGGACACTGTCATTCCAAAGTTGGCATCAGATCCGAAGGTGATTTCTCAATCCGGACTCTTCTACCCCGACTTGGGTCCCTTGGATGATTATGATGCTGCCCATTTTGACCACGACAATGCCAGTGCTTCCCCATTCATGAAGGCTGAAGAATACGACGAGGATGACCACCTGACGTCGTATCATCACTCGGCTGTCAAATCCTCTGCTTCGCTGCATGCTCCAAGAACAGTGGAAGGTGGTGTGAGAAGAGGTCGTCCTCCGATCATTGACAAACCGTACGAGTCGAGAATAAAATCGATCTTGAAGAACTTTAAGAAGATCCGTCACCCAGATAATGAAAACATAATTTTGACGGCGTACTTCGAAAGATTACCCGATAAGAACTCCCCTGGGTATTACGAGATTATTGAAAGACCAATCTCACTTCATGAAATAAGGGCTAAAGTGAGATCTAGAAAGTATTCCAATGTGCAGCAATTCTTGGATGATCTAGCTCTCATGATCTCAAACTCTAAGCTCTATTATGCAGCTGATCCGGCAATGACTAATGACATCTTGTTGTTTGAGAAACAAGCTGAGCAAATCACTGAGCGGGAAATGCTGAGACCCGAGGAGGACTTTATTGTTGCTACTAGTTCTGGTTCTGACGGTTTAAAGACTCCTCTCGACTCTGTGACCGTCAACGAACACACCTACAAAGTTGGTGATTGGGTGCTCATCAAGAACCCAAATGATGCAAATAAGCCGATCTGTGGGCAAATCTTTCGTTTGTGGTCGACTGACGGCATTCAGTACACAAACGTGTGCTGGTATATTCGTCCAGAACAAACCTGCCATCGCGTTGACAGATTATTCTACATTAATGAGGTCTGCAAGACAGGAGAGTATAGAGACCACTTGGCAGAGGACATTGTCGCTCCCTGTTATGTCATTTTTTTGACTCATTATCAGAAAGGTGATATACCTCCTAGTCTTCTCCCTCCTGGAAGCGAATGGTTCATCTGCGAATTCCGTTATAATGCTAATAACTATGTGTTCAACAGAATCAGAACATGGAAAGCATGCTTGCCAGACGAAATCAGGCACATTGACCAACCAATTGTCCCAATAAATGAACCAAGGAAACTCATAAAGTATGAGTCACCTATCAAAACTCTTTTGCCTGCCACTGCTCACGAGGACATGGAAATTACTCCTCCAACACAGGGTCCTAACGCAAATGGGCCGCCAATCGTGGGGTCAGTATATCTTCGAGCTCCTTTTGTTACTGACGAGTTGGGACAGTGCTCCACATCGCCAAACGTGACCATGGTTCCCGAACTCGATGATCCTAACTCCGGAAGAAAAGCATACCTTTTCACACCCGTTTCGCAATTGAAGTCTGTGTCCGGGTCAGGCATCTATTCCTCCTCTGGTACAAGGTCAGTTTCTGCAAACTATGCTCCAGGTTTAAACGAAGAACACCAACCACCACTTATGGCATCATCTTCTTTCGACAATGCAGCATATAAACAGCAGTCTCCTTACATTCCACTGCCGGCGGCTGCTCCCTTCCCACCTCCACCACCTACAACGACTTACAAACCATTTGTGCACAAAAGGCCGGAGATGTCACCCAATGCTAGCCTTCGCGGAACACCGCTGATAACCGCAGGTGGTTACAACTCGCCAATGGCCGGCTCTTATCATACGTCAACGTCGGCATACTCCAATATTCTTCCTGGTGGAGTGGTGCTGTACACGGAAAAGGCGGAAGAGGAAGACGCAGCAGATTTGCAAGAAATCAGCGAGAATCTTGTGAATTTCAATGGAAGGAATGTTTGGTTCCGGGCTCCCCCTAATAAGGTTTCCAGTGCATTTGCTTCGCCTGTTGGACATACTGCAAAGTATTTGGCATGGAAAGCGAAAAAATATGGCCAGTGAGGTATGTATTAGTATTGTATTTAACGAGTGATCGGGTATGATGTGTAGATTGTTACAACAACAAGTTACTGATTGCAGTGATTTTCAAAACATATTCGAACTGTACCCTGACCGGCTATGAGCCCTTTTGCATCAAAGTGTGAATACAGAGTCTCTGTCTTCGATTAGACAAGATCTGGGGTAATTGAATTGTATACAGGAAAACCTGACATCACTGTACATAACTATCGTTTGACTCGATGTCCATCATACATTTGCAGTGATATCTCCCACACTGAGAGACCCAAAAGCTTCCTTGAACCTTCTGGAATCTTCACAGCTATATTTTAACCAACAACTTTGCTTTTATTGCTGCCACTGCAGACATAGTCGCTAAATGTCACAACAATTGAAGGAAGTCCAAGAATGGCTACGACAATCGAAGAAGATCGTGGCGCTCGTCGGAGCAGGACTCTCGGTCTCGTCTGGGTTACCGACGTTCAGAGGAAGTCAAGGACTATGGAAAAACTATAACATGATTGATCTAGCCACACCCGATGCATTTTATGTCGATCCTGGGCTCGTATGGCAGTTTTACTCTTGGAGAAGACGGCAAGCCATGAAAGCACAGCCTAATACCGGCCACATTGCTCTAGCGAGCCTATCTCACAACAAAACAAAGGAATTTCTTACTATTACTCAAAATGTGGATGGACTACTGATACGAGCGGGCCACGCCCCGAAGAACTATCATGAGATCCACGGGTCTCTCTTTGAACTCAGATGCACATCTTTCACTTGCACGTTTGTTGACCGCAACAATTTTAACGATCCACTTACCAAAGAACTCGGGTCTGTACTGGATGATGACTTCACACCAGACCTATCACCACAACAGCTTCCCCAGTGTCCTGTGTGCGGTAGTCTAATGAGGCCTGGTGTAGTGTGGTTCGGAGAGTCCTTGCTGTTGCGTGCTCTCGACCGAATTGACTGCTTTATAGAGAGCCAACCAGTTGATGTGATTCTTGTGATCGGCACATCAGGAACAGTATATCCTGCTAACGGGTACGTGGAGCGGGTGCAGCAGCGAGGAGGCAAGGTAGTGATATTCAACACTGACATTGACCAGGATGTTATTGACGGGAAGGTTGACGGGGTTATTGGTTTTCAAGGAGATGCTGCGGAATTTTTGCCAAAAGTGCTAGAATGTCTCGAGGTTCAGGGTTCTCAGGATGACCCAATTACTTGATCAGTGACAACAGAAAGCTATTGGTTTCTAGAGTTGAAAGCTATTTTTGTCACATTTAGTTGGAACACTCTTGTCTGAGGCACTTTCTTAAAAGCTTTAACTCAAGCAAAGGATCACAAATAGAGGTCCATTCTGATGGTTATAGTGACGATAAAGAAGCTTGTTCGACAATTGTTAGTTGGGTCGATGCGCATCCTCAGTCGGGTGGCACCGATGATCACAATTATTCGTAGACTTGCTTGTGAGGCATTAAGGACCAAGTTGAAATTAAGACTATATCGGGACGAGTGAAACGCCAAGGGACATGTAGATAGCCAAGAGTGCTTCATTGCATTAAAAAATTCTACGATGCATAATGTAATGGGTGCAAAGAGATGAGGCCTGAAATAGCCCCCCTAAGCACGCGGCCAAAAATTATAAAAGTATTATAAAAAATGTATACGTGAAAAATAAGGGAATCATGAAACGAGAGATTACAATTTTGATGAGATGCAAATGGTCTAGTTTCTACTCTCTGCTGAACTTACCGTAAATGTCGAAATGTCCTGTACTTGACCAGCGCGCTAGAGCTTCTTCTATAACTTGCCCGTCTAGGCATGTCGGCGTTGAAACGGAAGCTTGAGCAATATAATTTGGAGTACTAGACGAATTGGTCTCACATTTCACCTTATCCATTACCCAATTCGTGAAAGCAAGAGTAGTAGCATTCAAAAAGCCGCGTTTACGCGGGCAAACTTGACTGCGCCGAGATAAGACATTCAGTATCCCTATAGTACTACATTGTCAGCAAGGCCGTTAGTGCGAGCGTTGGCGTACAGGTATCCGAATATGTAACTTTCTATTCGCCAGTGTGCCTTGTTTCTGCAAATATGAAAGTGTATTTTGCCGACATTTGCCATTTGTTTTGTGCTGACAGGCGGCTGTTTGCCGCATCTTGCCGAGGTGGAATATAACACATAAAAAAAAAAAAAAAAAAAAAAAAAAAAAAAAAAAAAAAAAAAAAAAAAAAAAAGAAAGAAGGAGAGAAAAAAATAAGCCTCGCGGCGGCGAACAGAGCCGTTGGCAATTAGCCGTTGCATGCCCCTAGCCCCTACAGGCACCTCGAATGGTGAGAAGATACTAACAATGAAGAAAAGAAGAAAAAGAAAAGAAGAATAAATATGATGCAGTTCTTTGCTGCAAGGCGGGAGGGGTCGCTAGTTTCTATGATGAACTCATTTTATCATGGCAATTAATCTGAGAATGCACACGATGTAATGAACAGGGCTCAGTATTAATTCATGTGCGAAGTACATTGGTGTTAAGCACGCATTTTCCATTCAGGTTAATATCATTATTGCACTAATATACAAGATATAATAGACCCTTCTTAAATTGAGGCTCATTTGACCTTATAAACGGCATTTACAGCGACAATGCCGATAGTGTAAACTTTAAAAAGGTTGCTTCGGAAGTATCTTGTGGTTCTGATGATTTCATTCGTTGAGTCCTACTTTGGCTCATTGAGTGACATATTTCTACTTCTGGCACGCCCAGATTCGCTTTTCTTCTTCTGCACTGCGAGAATCCTTTGTCGAACAATACATGGTTCCACCTCGCACGGCGCCTATTTGGCAGCAGGTGCGTCTATTGCAATAGGTGCGTAATAAAATGAAATAAAGAAAAAAAAAAAAAAAAAAAAAAAAAAAAAAAAAAAAAAAAGAAAGAATATAAAAAATTATGAAGTGAAAAATTTTATTAAATTTGAAGAGAAAAATTAGAATGATTCTCTCAATTGACCCGGTAAATCACTATAAAAAAAAAGCTCTATTGATTAAAGCATCCGTAAAAGCATCACACCAAAGTAGGAATATCTTGACCATCTAAGCCAAAGTCTACCAAGGGGCGCCAGCGCTCCCTAGTTCCGTCTCTGGTGCGGTGCATCGATGAGAAACAGACCTGGCTTTTTGCGGCGATAATCGCGGTCTGTAGAAAGGATTGCCCACATTTGTGGTGGTCACATTATGGCGGCTTTTCCTCGCAGACAGGCACTTATGCCGCATTGTTGGAGCCAGAAACAGCCGTTGAATTCTCCTTCTTCCCATCGGTGGAATACCCCAGACAACCTCTACATTGACCTTTCCAAATGGACTTGAGCCTGTAGATCGACATTCTGAAAACGTAGCTCTGCGGCCAACTCCATCTTCTTTTTTAAAAGAGTTCTCGGTCCTGCCTGTACTTGAGCAACTAGGACAAGAGTGGTTGGCACCACCAGCGCCACCGCACTTCATGCACTGATACGCACTAGCAATGTAGGACCCTTGAAATTGGCAGTGGTCTGCGTCTTCAGCATACCCAGCGGTGGTACCATTAGCTGGCGAATTAGTCAAAGACTTGGCGCGCGGCACTTGAAGACGGGACGAAATAGGAGGCACCGAAGGCGGTGGAGGAAGCGTTAGGGGCGGAGCTTTGGGCGGACCCATCAGCTTCCCGCGAAAACATGAATTATGAGAGTCCTGGTGTGAATCTCGCAGGACTAGTAAGGGCGACGATAGTCTGGGTGGAGCCTTAGATGTCACCAGTGACAGGGATGAAAACCCAAGAGTATGGCCCATCTTAGCAGTCACTTGATAGTAACTTTCAAGATACCGTGAGTCAAACTCGTCAAGGGCATCTTCTAGATTGTCCATATTCGACTATTGTATTAAAGATTTGACAAGATTCGGGGTTGGAGGTTATCACAGTGGAAAACAAGTTGATTTTGACGACGTTGGTAATTGTGGGGGAAACGAAGTTAAATATGTTAATTGTTGCAAGATTCTTCTATGGACAATGGCTCAACTAGCAGAGCTAGTCGCTTCTGTTTCTGTGGCAGGGTACCTGTGGGAACCGGCGGCACTTTTATACATTATATGTATTTTTTTTTTTTTTTTTTTTTTTTTTTTTATATATCCAATATTTCGCTTTTCTTTTTCGCTCCTGCTTGTGTCTCCACAGCCGGAACCATATTAGACGCTTAAGCTTTCCAAGTTTGCATAAATTACCATACAGGATAGAGAAAATAACCCGCGTATCCGCAGAATAAAGACGAGAACGGGAAAGTCAAGAGAGACTCAATACATGAATTGTGCAATATACATTATTTTTCAGTAATCAAATTTAGTACAGAATATGAGAGCATAACACATTAACATGTAATGTCGGATCGGGTGTTTATGAACCTTTCGCACCGTTACGGTATGAAAGTAGTGAATATTAATGGATATAAAAAAAAAAGAAAGAAAAAAAAAAAAAAAAAAAA
>JAJMHH010000081.1:0-17883 GCA_030582955.1 Osmozyma tolerans
TTTTTTTTTTTTTTTTTTTTTTTTTTCGAGCACATTACGACTGTTGATCCGCAGGCTGCCTTTGTCCCCTTTATCCCCCTCCTAACTTTCTCCTCGTGGGCCAAAGAAATAGTACAACCGGTCATTTGTAGGCACATAGAATTTCATGAGGCGTTGCGCCGATGAGCAACAAGAGACGAAGATCTGATAAGTCGAAAAAAAGGCCTAGACTACGGCAACTCGGCTGCTAAAGGATCTTGTTTTACCTGATTCTGCTAAGCAGAGCTGAGGCTATCTGTCCTTATCGGCAGGCGTATTGTCTATGGATTCTGTTGCTAAAATCGGGATCTTTTTTTACCTGGTCCGCATGGTGCCGGATTCTCGTTTCATTCCATCTCATGAGATACTGCACATACCCCATCGCTGTGGCTGCGAAACCAGCTGTTTTCTTCTGCAACACCTGCATCCGCCCCCCCGAAGGCAGTCCCGATCGCACCACTTTGTGGCACTGGCAAATCATTTAAATACCACAGACACCACCACCCAAAATTCGTCTTTCACTTTCCATTTTCATTCTCCCGTTTCCATTTAAGCTCTTTAGTGCTTCTTTTCTGCAAACTACTCGCTTTACTTCTACTAAGTCGCCTTTACAGCTGTCTTCAGCTTCGCCTCCTTCATAGCCTCTTCAAACTTCCCCTGAACTTCAAAAACAAAAAGAAAATTCATGCACGCCCTCAAAACAAGAACTTCTTTGCTTACCTTGAGCTACTTGGCTGTTTCTACTACCTTGCCTTTCATGTGGTCTTACAGAGAGACTCAGGGTAACTCCCTCTACACTAAGGGTCATATCAATGCTAGGGCATTGTTTAACAAGATCTGATTTCATTTCTACAATCGACTTTGTGCCACGTTGCCAAAGTTTTTTTACAATCAAAATCATTCTGGGGATATATTTGGGTATAGTTTAATTCGAGTTTTTAAAAATACAAAGCGTAGATTTCTAGCATTTATTTTTTTTTTTTTCCTCCTGATTTTGCCATGGCCCTAGCAACACTCCAAGCTTGTTTCAAATCATCGTTTCGTGATCAAATCAGCCTTGCTCCATAATCTCCGCGATAAACAAACATCGCCCTGCACACAACTTCATATGGACTATCATACCTACTTTGGCAATACCATATTTGTATGCAATTAGTATATACAAGATGTTTTCTTATTTCACCCAGTGAGCATTGGCGAGCAAGCTTTTAGGAGACGTCAAGCCCGACGCAGCACTCAACATGACTCTTTTCTGTGGGAAACTAAATGAGGCGTTTCCTTGTAATGCAGCAGCAGCAGATGCTGCAAAGTTCTTCAATTCTTTAGGAGTTGCCTTATCAACGGCGAGCTTCTCAACATCTCCCTTAACAACCTCACCAAGTCTCATCTTGAGCCACGACTCGTCCACGTGCAAATCGAAGTTCTTTTGCAAAAGGAACCTGTTGACGGCGTAAGTTGGTGCTCGCTGGATAATGGACTTTGGCAATTTATAAGGATAGTTGGACTTGATAAGTGCTTCTTTGGTGACAGCAGCCACCCTCGAACTAGTATTGAGCTGCGTGGTTGTAGCTTTACCGTAAAGGAATGTGTCACCATCGATTTTGACCTGCAATGGCTTAGCCTCTATGAATTTTGCCTCAACGCGGCTTGGTCCAGTGACCTTCGATGGAGGCTGTTGACGAGCAGCCGCAGGTGCCTTAGCAAATGACCGTGGCTTTCTGGGTCTTCTATCTCCAGCGTTTTCAGTGGCGGCGCCGACCTTATCATAATTTGTAGAGCCTTCCAAGCGCTGGTTGTTACCTGGTCGCCTCTGAGGTCTCAGAGATCTTTGCGCAGAGTTGGGTCTGTTGGAGCGGACTTTGCCCTCTGTATTTGGCGATTTCAGGAAGTTTCCTTCGTCCAACCAGTTCAAAGACAATGGGTGATCAGACACCTTGATCTTGTCATTTCTGGAGTTTGGTTCTTTGTTCATAGGAGGACGTTTAGGAGCTTTCTTTGCATCTCGCTGACCATCTGTCTTGTTATTGGGGCTTTTGGCTTTCACATCTTCGCCCTGCGATTGTTTTTGGGTTAGCCTCGCTTTCTCTCTGTTCGTGTTGATGTTGTCAATACGGTTCAACAAATTTGTCAAGAACAAAGCAGGCAGCTTATCCTTTTCACCCTGAGAATAGAATCTAATCGGGCGAAGGACAGCTTTTCTAAACATTTTTGCGAAGTATACTGCCAAGATGAACTTGTCCTAAGCTGTGAACGATCAATTTTTTTTTTTTTTCACGTCCACTTTACTCACGTGCGCGACTGCACATAACTGACTTTGTCAAACGCTAACCCCAGGCTTACAATTAACATTTGGGGGAAGGGAAGAAGAATTTGTTAGCTATTTGTGCTCTTAGGGCAACGAGAACGACTCGTTTTGTAGCATCTTTGCTCTGCCGCGTCTTTGAAACTTTCCACATAATCAATTGACCCCAGAGGTTGTGCGGTTTACGGGGAATGCCTGATTGTCGACAACATGTAATAAATTATGAATCATTTCTTGTCTATTCATGAATCACTAGGTGGCACAATAACATATACTCCTGATTGGGATTACTGTGGGATGCTTTAATCGCACAAGGAAGGATCCATGTACCCGGAAAAGCTCGATTCTGCGACATTTCTAGATAGTTATGTACGGGCACTACACTGAGAGCAGGAGGAACAAAAAACTTCAAATTTGTAAACCGGAAAAGCACTCTTTGATTCCCATCGTAGTTATCTCTTCCAATTGCTGCCTCCCAACTCAAACTTCCTCTGCCCCGGATACCTCAGAATGGAATCGTGAACTTACACTATGGCACGAGTCCTGCACAATACTTGGTCGGCACTATTTCATAGCCAGAACGGTGTGCGAACATTGGTTCGCGAGTGTCGTGGAAAGCTCAAGTTGGTGTGTGCTGAGGGCCAATCAAATCGCTCTTTCGCACACCTCCGACCGATTCTGCCCCAATGTTCGCGGGTCAATTTCTTCCAATATATACTGCTTCCATTTTCCTCAACAAGACTTTTTTCTTTTCCCCCTTCTGAGTTTTCAACTTTTTTAAACCATCAACACATAAAAAAGTCGCTATGTTGTCAGCTCGTTCTGTCTTGCGTACTGCTGCTCGTGCAGCCACTGTTTCTAGAATGCGTGTTGTATGTACCAATTGATGGTGGTTCTTTGTCCACCTGTGATTTTTACTTTTTTCATGATTTGCCGACTTCGATTTCTGATTCCAAAGCTTCTTCCATTGCTTCTTCAGACTCCATGAGCTTTGTGCTCTCCTGTTATATTGGCCATCCAATTACCTTTTGTTGCTTTTTACGTGGTGCCCATCCAAAGGTCGACGTTCCGCATCTAACTCTACATCTCATTGGTCGACACTTTCCACCTGCAAAATCCTCGCACATACGCATACTCGAATTTACACAAGATCCACCTCCAATTGCCTTAATTCCCACAAATCTAAACCACGAAGCACGGTCAAAAAATCGGAAAAGCAAAATTTTTTTTTTCTCGTAATTTGAATACTAACAATCAGGCTCGTCCAGCTGTCAACACTGCTGTTCGTTTTGCTTCCGCTAAGGCTGCGCCAACCGAGGTCTCTTCCATCTTGGAGGAGAGAATCAAGGGTGTCTCTGACGAGGCTAACTTGAACGAGACCGGTAGAGTCTTGTCCGTTGGTGATGGTATCGCCCGTGTCTTCGGTTTGAACAACGTCCAAGCCGGTGAGTTGGTCGAATTCTCTTCTGGTGTCAAGGGTATGGCCTTGAACTTGGAAGCCGGTCAAGTCGGTATTGTGTTGTTCGGTTCCGATGCTTTGGTCAAGGAGTCCGAGCCAGTCAAGAGAACCGGTCAAATTGTTGAGGTCCCAGTTGGTCCTGAATTGTTGGGCCGTGTCGTTGACGGTTTGGGTAACCCAATCGACGGTAAGGGACCTCTTAACAACAAGGCCACCTCCAGAGCTGAGGTCAAGGCCCCAGGTATCTTGCCAAGAAGATCCGTCCACGAGCCAATGCAAACTGGTTTGAAGTCTGTCGATGCTTTGGTGCCAATTGGTAGAGGCCAAAGAGAGTTGATCATTGGTGACCGTCAAACCGGTAAGACCGCTGTCGCTTTGGACGCTATCTTGAACCAAAAGAAGTGGAACTCTGGCTCTGACGAGAAGAAGAAGTTGTACTGTGTTTACGTCGCTGTCGGTCAAAAGAGATCTACCGTCGCTCAATTGGTCAAGACTTTGGAGCAAAACGACGCTTTGAAGTACTCTATCATTGTCGCTGCTACTGCATCTGAGGCTGCTCCATTGCAGTTCTTGGCTCCTTTCACTGGTTGCGCCATCGGTGAATGGTTCAGAGACAACGGTAAGCACGCTTTGATGGTCTACGATGACTTGTCTAAGCAAGCTGTTGCCTACCGTCAATTGTCCTTGTTGTTGAGACGTCCACCAGGAAGAGAGGCTTTCCCAGGTGATGTTTTCTACTTGCACTCCCGTTTGTTGGAGAGAGCTGCCAAGATGTCCGAGGAGCACGGTGCTGGTTCTTTGACCGCTTTGCCGGTCATTGAGACCCAAGGTGGTGATGTGTCTGCTTACATTCCAACTAACGTCATTTCTATTACTGATGGTCAAATTTTCTTGGAAGCTGAATTGTTCTACAAGGGCATCAGACCAGCTATTAACGTCGGTTTGTCTGTCTCTCGTGTCGGTTCCGCTGCTCAAGTCAAGGCCATGAAGCAAGTCGCTGGTTCTATGAAGTTGTTCTTGGCCCAATACAGAGAAGTCGCTGCCTTCGCTCAATTCGGTTCCGACTTGGACCCATCTACCAAGCAAACTTTGGTTAGAGGTGAGAGATTGACCCAATTGTTGAAGCAAAAGCAATACACTCCATTGGGTGCCGAGGAGCAAGTCCCAGTCATCTTCGCTGGTGTTAATGGTTTCTTGGACAATGTCGATGTTAGCAGAGTCAACGAGTTTGAGGAAGCTTTCTTGGCCTCTTTGAAGTCCAACCAACCAGAGATCCTTGAAACTATCAGAACCAAGGGTGAGTTGTCTAAGGATGATTTGGAATCCTTGAGATCTGCTGCTGAGAGCTTTGCGTCCTCTTTCTAAGCTTATCCTGGCAGGTCATAGAGCGTGGTAACGTGACAAAGGATACTATTTTATACATCTCACAATGAAAAAAAGAAGCTTTACGATGGTATATATTCAATCACAAAGTACATTTGGATACTTCACATTAGTTCTTGTAAAAATGTTCTTCGAGTTTGTGAGCGGATTCTAGCGCGACCTATTGTTGTCGTTCGTTGGCCCGCAATTTAGTCACGTGAATTATAAACAAAGTACTACATGGTTAAAAATCGTGTTAAGAATCGGTGACATAACGACTATTAATGGTGAAAAGCAAAGCTAAAGTTATCAAGAATCTCGACCTAAGTGGTGAAAGTGGTGTTGCGGATAGAACCAAAGAGTTTAGTGTTACTGACTATGATTATGAGCGGGAACAATCAGGGAAAAGTGCCAAGGAGGCCGAGTTTGAAAAAGATCTAGAGTTTCTTCTTAAAGCGGATCAAGAGCAGACGGGCGATAACAAGCAACAAAAAATATCAAAAGCGAATCTTAGAAAAGTTAAAGCTCTAATGGAAAATGAATCAGCGCCAATTAAGAAGAAAACAATCAAGGTGAAAATAGAGGAGATCACTGGTGACATAGATGAGATTGATTTATCGGATGACGATGATGAGAATGATGATCACAAAGCACCAAAGGCCGAGGCAAATGGTGGACAAGATAAAGTATCCAAGGGGGAGGAAAAGGCAACCATCATTAAGTCAAAACATGCACCAAGCACTGGTACAACGGAAGCGGAAGACGCTCAGCCAAATCAAAAATCAAAGATCAAAGAATCGTCAGAGACAGGAAGCGGTCAGTCCCGCTCAAAGGATGAGGGTAAAGAAAAGTCCAAGAAGAGCAAAAATCTAAAGTCCAAGAAAAACGAAGCACCTCCAACCCCGACTTTGAAGTCTGAGAACAGTACTGAAAATGGGGTCCAGAAATCGGAGACTCAGTCTGAACGTGCAGGTCTGCCCGAATTACTGACAAAGCATAAGAAGAAGAAGAAGAAGGAGAAGAAATCTAAGTATTCATCAGAGAAAGACAACGAAGCTACAGGTGACAATAACGAGAACCTGAAGGAAACGCCAACCGGCGCTGGATCACCCAAGGAGAAAGAAAGATCCAGCGAAAGCTCAGAAACAGCCGAAGCATCAACGAACCAGCTTAAACAGGCCGCGTCGCTTCGAAAGGCATCGTCCAAAATGGCAATCTTACCGGAGGTTGAGCCAGTGAGTACCATCATTGGTCTTTCGCAACAACAAATTCTCACTATGCGTTCAACCGATGTCAAGTTCAAGACTCTTATATCAGTTCCTAAGATGTCCAAGATGTGCCGGAATGTTCTCAACTTTGTGATGACAGAGACCGACGGGTTTTTCCGCAAGGATGCTAAAAAGAGCCAGTTCCTCCAGATGTGCGTGATGGTTGCACTTAAAGAGTCTAAAGGCTTCCATGAAATCCGCAGAAAGTTTCCTTATCTCCTCGAAGATCTTTCTGGCTTCCGTGAGTTGAATCTAGACCACACTCGCACCCAGCACACGGAGTCATCTAAACAAGCGCACATGAATAACTTTGACTATTCGGTCATGTCATACATTGGTCATGTCATTATCTGGTTGGCATACTGCCAGCGGAAGCTCAAGAAACCACAGGATGTTTTACGCGACTGTGGTCTTGATGTTACAAATCAGGATATCGTCCGGTCGATAGGCGGTTATCATTTGTGGGACCGCATAAGAAGAGATGAGAGAACCATGAACAACAAAAGATGGAAGCACGTGCAGAAATTCCGGAACAACTTCAATTTCGAAGAGCACCAATTTGTCGTGATTGTCCGTTTCATGAATCTTGATGTGGACTTAAGCACATGAGCATGTACACGCGGACGCGCGGCTCCGTCATTGCGAGCAACGCCGCGTGGAAGGTTTCCTTCCTTATCACGGCCATCCATAGTAGCATAATCTTGTATAGTCATACAAAAAAAAAAAAAAAAAGATAAATTCATTCTTTTATCCGCAATACGCCATGTCATACGAGGTCTTGGTGCTCCGTAATGAGTGGCTTTTCTCTGATAGGTCCACGGAAAAGTACCAGGTTTTGACCGACGTGATCAACAAAGCTTACAACAGACCTGCTGAAAAGTACGGCATCATCACAACTCCCAGAATCAAGGACGCGGATAGCTTCATAGATAACCTTCAGCTACATGACGACCAAAATAACTTTATTGCCATCCTCCTTGGATCAGAGAATGTCTTCAAGAGAATTGAAAGCGAATCAGGATATCGCCGAGATTTTACCATCGACCCTTTTCTTCCGAGAGAGTTAGCAGCTCATTTCGAAAAATTGGACTCTCACTCCAACATAGAAGTGACTGTTGCACCAGCTGATTTTGAAGTTGGTTCTTCTGTGGCAAATCGAGTGCTCGCAACAGTTGGCTTCAAAGGAATTGGAAAAGCTTCAAAACCAATAGGTGAGCTCGAGTATGAAATGACTGCATTCACATCATTTCTTTACAAGATAGCCCCACAATTTATGGAACTTGTCTTTCGGAACTTTTTAAAAATGCTGGGCTTCCCTATCCACTTTACCCCACAACCGAGCGGTATCTTGGTTCACGCTGTCGTTATTCGCGATCACGAACTTGTACCATACTATACGAAGTTCTGTGGTTTCTCGAGATCGTCCCGTCCGGATCTCCTTGTTTCTGCTGCAGATATGGATTCCCCGTTCGACGACGATTGCATGGCATCAAGGGACTTTCATCTTACGTTTCTCTATCGAAAATTGCGAATCTGATTTGACTATTTGTGGTACTTTATGAACATTAAAGCTTTGAAGAGTACTCGTTCTTCCTGAGCCAGCTTTTGATGACTTCCAAGTCACGAGAAGCCCATTTAGATTTTGCTGAGACAACGTCCAACGCTTGTGCCAATCCTTGGTCGTAGCCCTTTGTGTTCTTCTCAGCGAAGAATTTTTCCACTTCTTCTTTTTGCTTCAATGTGGTGAAGCCTGAAGTGGAGAGGGTAACCACGGCACTCAACATGGACAAGCCAGGTGGCAACAACTTGTAAACATCGTCCCACTTCTTTGTGACCCAGCCCCAGAGGTGCTCGATACCTTTCCTGTGAGCTCTTAATCCTTGCATAGGGATATAGATGTCCTGTGGCTTGACAACATCAGTCTGCAACAAAAGATCAGTAACCTTTGTGAGTAGACTCTCATCCGTGAACCGACCGAGAGCTCTCAACGCAGTGTTCTTCTCCTCCACAGATTGAGGGTTCTTGTAGATGTGCAAGAGCTGGTTGAATGTTTCTTCGTTGCCATGTTTAGCATTTGTGAAGAAAATCGAAGCCCTGAGATTTGGATGGAAAGCCTTCTTGTCTCCCTTCACAAACTTTTGGAAAGCTTCCAATGCGTAGTCGACGCTCTTCTGGTGACCAGCGGCGGCTGCAGCACTGAAGAGAGAGCTCTTAAGCTGCTGGTCAGCGAAAGAGTCGGATGGTTTAAACTCATAGCCAACCTCGTTAAGCTTGGAAGAGATCAAGTCAACGACAAAAACGTTAATTGCCTTCGTAACTTCCTCATCTTCGAAAATCATAGCAGCCTTGATTTGAGCGATGGAAGTCAAAATTTGATCCCAAACACTGTAGTTGGACTCGCCCGACCAGGCCTTGACCAAGTCAAGAAGGCCAGTGGTAGCGACAAAGCCAGAAGAGGCCAAAGAAGAAGCATCAGCAACCAACCCAATACGATCTTCCACAGATAATTTACCAGTAACACCCGCCTCACCCAATTTGGTCCAGCGTTCTGGAGTATAAGCTGTTCTGTAGATACCTGATTGGTCTCCATTGACTTTGTAAAAATCATCCTTCAAATCGACTTTAACTTGTTTTGATCTGTCAGTCAAAGTGAGAGTCTCATCAATACCACCGCTGGTCTTCAAACCCAAGAAGACAGGGTACAACACCTTATCTTCCTCTGGTTTGACGTCAGCAGTCGCAAGGAATCTGTGCTGAGTGAAGGTCAAGGTGCCATCTGCAGCCTCATCAACCTTTACAATTGGGAATCCTGTGTTTTTGGTCCAGATGTCCATCACCTCGACCACGTTCTTGCCACTAACTTCACTCAAAGAGTGCCAAAGATCAGAGGTCTTTGTGTTGCCCCATTTGTGCTTCTTCAAGTAATTCGACACGCCCTTAATGAAAACGCCCTCGCCCAACCAGCGGGAGATCATCTTCAACAAGGATGCACCCTTGGAGTACGAAATGGCATCGAAAATCTGGTTAATCTCGTCAGCACGCCTAACAGGAACCTCAATTGGGTGAGAAGACCTCAAGGCGTCCAAAGTCAAAGCTTGTTGGAGGGAGTCAGAAACATAGGATTCCCACACCTTCCAGTCTGGATACAAAGCATCGCAAGCGTACCAAGACATCCATGTGGCGAAGCCCTCATTCAACCACAAACCATCCCAGAAGTCCATGGTAACCAAGTTACCAAACCATTGATGGGCCAATTCGTGCATGACAGTTTCAGTGACTCTTTGCTTTGTGTTGATGTTGGTATTCTCAGGGTCCAAGAGCAAGTCAACGTTTCTGTAAGTGATAAGACCATAGTTTTCCATGGCACCGGCACTGAAATCGTGGATAGCCACCATGTCCAATTTCGGCAATGGGTAAGGGATGTCGAATTTTTTGTCGAAGAAAGCCAAAGTCTGAGCAGCAATGTCAGCAGAGTACTGACCCAAATGCTCCAGTCCTGGGGTGGCCCACACCTTGATTGGCACGT
The DNA here is from genome assembly GCA_030582955.1 of Osmozyma tolerans. NCBI lineage: Eukaryota > Fungi > Ascomycota > Pichiomycetes > Serinales > Metschnikowiaceae > Osmozyma > Osmozyma tolerans. Next base: position 9,936 of record JAJMHH010000081.1, read on the forward strand.
TATAGGAGGTATTTTCAACATATTTCAAGTCACCAACAATGAAAGCAACCAAGTAGGTCGACATCAAGGGGGTAGGGTTGAAGATAGTCTTCTTCTTGGAGTCACCCAAGTCCTTCGTTTCCTTGACGTCCATGTTGGACAAGTGGACGAGGCTCTTGTCGGAAATCAAAGAGATCTCGAAAATAGCCTTAAGAGCTGGTTCGTCAAAAGATGGGAATGCTCTTCTGCAGTCGGTTGGCTCCATCTGGGTAGTGGCCAAATACCGGGTCTTACCGTCTTTGTCCTGATAGGACGAGCGGTAAAAACCCGCCATCTTGTCATTGAGAATACCTTTGAAGCTCAACTTCAATGCGGCCTTGGAGCCCTTCTTCAATTCCTCGGCAAGATCGAAGGTGACAGTTTGCTGTTCTTCATCGTAGGAAGTCTTGGAAACAGGTTTACCATTGACCTCTGCGGAAGCGACTTCGATCTCCAACGAATTCAACGAGATGAACGAGGTATCTTCATTGACTTGCAAATCAATGGTGAGATCTCCATTGAAGGTGAATGAATCAAACAATGGCTCGAGGGTCAAGTCGTAGCGCAATGGCTTGACATTGGTGGGTAACACCTCCCTCTGGTGATCAGCGGCGGAAGGACACATATGAGAACAGTGTCGACGGGCAATTGGCGGGAAGGAAGATGGAAAAGTTTTGGCAGAAAAACCTCTTGCTAAAGTGGGAGGATGGGGAGAAAAGAGGTTCTTATATGTACACGAATGGCGGAGTTCAAGGGTTATGGAATGCCGGACCGCGCCAACTGAACGAATGGCACGGGGAAAGAGCATTTAGTGAGGAAAAAGAACTAAACAGAAGAAAGCGGGTACGCACTTTTGACGCACCTATCGCAAAAAGAGAAGACAGGTTTACAACAATTTGGAAATCGTGTACAGCATCGGGACAGTTTTGTTGCAACTTCTTCTAGATCGAACAACCTCTATACGTTTTGAACTTTTATTTCTTTCTTTTTTCACTTGCTTTGACGCTTGATTTTCCACAAGTTCAGAATCTTGCATTCTTTTACGAAATTACAATAGCAGAAGTTTAGCCTATGCAAAATCTAAAGTAAATATTGTAAGGTGAGGGCCCGCGTGGCACGGCGACAGAACTAGTGGCTGGATAACAGCGCGAAAACGCCTTTCCCGCACCCATAAATCCAACACAGCTTAGGAAACGTCTACAATCTCATAACCTTTTGACAAACGAATGTTTACATTTTAGTAGATTTTATTAGAAGAAGTTATGAGCGGATTTCAGTATTTTATAAGTGTAGTTAACTTTTATATTATATTATATTATATTATATTATATTATATTATATTATATTATATTATATTATATTATATTATATTATATTATATTATATTATATTATATTATATTATATTATATATATATATTTCTTTCCGAGATACACAGCATGGACAGTGATTTGGGTGTCGCGGATACTCGTCCCATAATTTAACTAGCGACAACCATTGAGTCGTACGGCGCACCAGCTGCAAGCCACCCTTTAATTCCTTCGTGCAAAATGGTCACCTTAAAATCTCCTCCATTTTCCTTGAGATAATCGTCAAGCCAACCTGCAATCTTGCTGGCACGCCTGCCGGAACTATTGCAATGGACAACAATAAGCTTGGTCTGTGGGTATGCAGCAAAAAGTGGATCCAATACTGACGTCTTCACATCTTCGTAACCATCAACATCAGTGGCTGGAATATGGATGGATTTGCGTATGTACCCAGGCGCACGGTCGCCACGAATATCAAGAATCAAAGCGTCATTGGACTCGCCAAGCTGCTTGAATATTTCCTCTCTGCTTGTGCGTGATGAAACGGTGTTTGCCTCTGGGTACTTCTCAAGCCACAGCTCCACTGATATGGTAGACATTATAGCTTTTATCTTTTCTAGCTTCTTCTTACGCGTATACTTAGTAAAATTGGGTATCTACGATCGGAGTATTTTCGTTGTGTATTGCACTTTTTCCCCACCAAATAACCACTTCGCACGTGCCCGAAAACGGCTGTCCGTGATATACTGATCAAGACGCCGCCACAAGAACCATCACCGGTCTTGATTGAATACAATCTTTATCTCTATCTCAACCAGTTCTCTGCAAGATGTGGATTCCACTGTCAGTCTCAATTATGTCGCTGAACTCGCCAACGTTCAAGTTGAACGCAGCTTGCTCAAAAGGTGGCTGCATTTGACCTTTGCCGAAAAAACCCACATCGCCGCCGTTGGAATGGGACGAGCAGTCGCTTTCTGTCTGGACCAATTCGGCAAAATTGACCTCCCCATTCACAATCTGTTTCTGGAACTTCTTCATCTTCGCAATCGCGTCATCTCTACTGAGAGAAATTCCATCGGGAGACTTCCACGAGCGGGGTTTTCTGGATGTAACGTTTTTGATGAGTAAATGAGACGCTCTAACCTTACCGTCTGGATTAGTGAGAGGTTTGTTACCGTTTTCGCTGAACTTCTTCAAGAAGCTTTCTGTCTTCTCCGTGTCACTACCGTATGGTGGCTCCCACGAAGATTCACGTGTGGCTTGATTGAAAAAGTATGGTCTTTGGTGAGTCTTGGACACCTTCACCACCCAGCTCTGTGGTAATCCCGTTTCCATGTTTTATTGCTTATTAGTGTAAAGAAGCAGTCGCTGCTACAGTGCACAGCTTTGTATGATTTTTGCTGACATAAAGTGCTCGCCTGCATACAGGCTGGCAGTGCCACCCAACCTCGGCTTTACTGTGACAATTATCGTTGCTTAATACAAGTGTGAGATTGAAATTAGGAATCTTTAAGTAATTCTCTGTATTAGACTAATTGGTTATTTCTGGACCATTCTTTGCATTGCATTTGATCCCTGCCTTCTCCATTTATGTTTTTTCCCTGAAAGTATTTTTGGCTGCGAAATGTATCGTGAGCCCAATTACAAGAAGTCGTAAATCAGCATATGATTTTCTTGCTACTATGTTGAACCCAAATGCTACGGGCCAAACTCTACGCTATATATGACTAGCCAAACTAGTTGATGCCTCTTGTCTTCAAAGCATCCTTAACATGTCCTGTAACAACGTCCACTGGCTGATCGCAACGAACCTTAACCACCTTGCCTTGTTTCTCAAAATGATCAACTACAGGCATAGAAGTATCAATGAAAGTACGGAATCTCTTCTTGATACTCTCTATGTTGTCATCGGCACGACCACTTGTCTTGCCCCGCTCCAACAACCGGTCCATCATCACCTGCTCTGGACACTCAAAGAAAAGGGTAAAGGAAGACTTGACAATCTGTTCTTCGAAAGTAATTGCTTGATCCATCTTTCTTGGGAAGCCATCAACCAAGAATCTGGTGTTGCCGTTTTTGTAGTTCTCGGTGATTGCCAGCTGGAGCAATGCAACGGTAACTTCTTGAGGAACAATGGAACCCTCCTTGATACACTGTGCAATGAGCTCGCCGTACTTGGATCCAGGTCTATTCTGCTCAGCTCTCAACAAGTCGCCTGCCGACAAATGAACAAACCCTTTTTCTCTTACAAGCTTTCCGCATTGAGTACCCTTACCGGAACCTGGGCCACCCAAGACAAAAATCACCTTCACTTCATCGTCAGAGAGTGCCGGGCCTGCTTTTGGTTCAACAGCAGCCTTTGGTTCGTCTTTGCTGTACACGGAAGCGAAAAGAGTAGAACCCAAAGCCAAGGCACCGAGCGCTATGAGCACAGGGCCCTTGAAACCAGGAACTTTTGGCTTTGGTGGAGGAGTTTGTTCATCACTCTTCTGCTTCTCTGAATGCGATGGTTTTGGGCCAGAGAATTTGGAGTACGGACGACACTTGTCAGCGGCAAATCTAAGAGAAATGTTCTTTCTCAAGATGCCACTTTGGCTCCTGAGAGAGCCACGCAAAGTGTTGGTGAACATTTAAGCTTTGAGGAAAGACAGATCGGAATGCCGGCAATCAACATCGCGACTTCCATATAGATTCATCTCAGTTCGCGTGCCTTGACGACTAAGTCGTGCAGATCCAAGAAAGCTGAGGACAACAATTGAAAGAGTGCTTCTGTGCGATGGTTCGCAGGGGCTTGTTCGATAAATGGTGTATTAAGTTGTACTGCTATTTATTTTTCGTACTGCTCAACAGACTTATCGCCAATTCTGACGTATTTACCGTTGAGGTCGCTGGCCCATTCTCTGGTAGCCAAGTTGACCATAAGAGCAGCTGGGGCTTCAGGAGGCAACAACTGGTTGTTCTTCTTGAAGTCGGCGAACTTCTTCAGCATCTCATCGTTCATATTGGCAGAGAACTTCTCTCTGATGTCAACCTGCATGCTTGTGTCGACGACACCAGGGGCAACGGAGATGGCATGGATGCCTGGGTTCTCGGCTGCGACGGACTGGATCAAGTGGTTCAATGCAGCCTTGGAAGAGCCGTAGGCACCCCAAGCATCGTAAGAATGGGTCAGAGCGCCCGACGACACAGCAACGATCTTGCCCCCAGACTTTTTCAAGTGAGGCAATGCTTGCTTGATCAACTCAACGACCGAGAAGAAGTTGATGTTGAACAAGTTCTTCCACTTCTCGACATCGGCATCTGCAATTGGCGCCACTGGGTCTAACACACCAGCGTTGGCCACCACAGAGTCGAGGGAACCGAACTCAAGAGCCTTCTCAATGGCCTCCTTCACGACTGCAGGGTCAGAAACATCACCACTGACGGTCTTCACTCTGTCGCCGTACACTTCGACGTAAGGCTTAAGAGCACTCTCTGAGCGGGCAACAGCAACAAGAGTGTGGGAGGGCGATTGAGAGAGGTAGATTTTGGCTGCGGCAGCTCCGATGCCTGATGTTAGTGAATAATTCCAAAGATTGTAGGGAACAGTAATTATGTCCTTTCACATACCTCTGGAGGCACCGGTCAATATCATTGTGTGACCCATTTTTCGTTAAAGACTATGTGATGATCGATCTAAAAAATAAGGGGGAGATCAAGTGGTATAAATCTACTGTCATGGATGCAAGGCCAGGATTCGCGGAGCACTAACCTCATCACGTGGTGAAATACGGTGCTTTAACTCCGTGAAATCTACGGTAGAGAAAAACGAATACTCAGCAATACACCGCAAGTTAACGCCTCTTGCTAGGTATTTGTTGCATAGTGTATTTGTCATTTTGCTCGTTCTATGCGCTTAAATGGCCCATCTGAACTGAGAATTGATGGATTCACGCACAGGAGCCAATGGGGCCTATAGCAACATGATCATGAGAGGACATTTTGCTCCATATTTTGGCCAAAGCTAACAAGCTTTGTACATTTTTAATTGTAAGATTTCGTTTCCATGATCTTTTCTCTTACTAATCATAAATTTTTGTTTTTCTTCACCCAACCCATTTCTATTTTGTTTTTACTTTTTTTTTTTTTTTTTTTTTTTTTTTTTTTTTTTTTTTTTTTTTTTTTTTTTTTTTTTTTTTTTTTTTTTTTTTTTTTTTTTTTTTTTTTTTTTTTTTTTTTTTTTGTGCTCTGTGTGGATATCTGCAAGTAGACTCCACGGCGTCGTGCTTGCCTCACAAAATCGTGGTTCACAGTAATCTAAACCACAAACATACAAACACAAAGCGTTTATCCCGCCACGTGTGCTTGGCCACGATGAATATAAACCAAGATACGGCCAAAGAAATTCTTTGCAAGAATGTTCTAATTTATGGATTCTGCAAATTTGAAAATAAAGGCTGTGTGTTTGCCCACCATGATCCGTCCGCCCCATCGGCCAACACCGCAACGAAAGGTTCCTCCATCAAGCCCAACAATGCAAACTCATTGAACTCTCGATCTTTGCAGGCCGGTGACTCCGCCAGTGAACTTGGGACATACGCTTCAAAACTGTTGCCAAACGGGAACTCGACATCCGAAACCGTTCCAAAGCGCAAGTTCAACGCCAATACTCCCTCGTTCCAGCCGTCTGTGCAATCGATAACGAACAAATTTGCGACGTTGTCTCCAAAGCTAAAGGAGATCCCGGTTTTCGTTCCTTCTGGCAAGGATCTGGCATCTCATGCCTCCGAGGGCCCCTCAAACCCAACCCCTTCACGCAAGTTCGACGCGTCAACACCGTCCTTTACACCTTCCTTCGAAACATCCATGCGGCTCCAATCAAATCCTTCAGCTCCCCCAAACCAACGCGACTCGCCGATGGCGTCTTTCGCTCCGCCGGTCCTCCCCAATCAGTCTACGCTCCTCGGGCCTGTGGGTCACCCACCTGCTCCTCAACCTAATCCCTACCTTGCGGGCCCTCCACCTCCATCATCTTCACAGCAATCTCAACCCCGTTCGATGGGTCTGATGGGTCCTTCAGCCTCCACCCCTGATTTTTTATTCCAAAGCGGGCCTTCAAATCTGGCCTTTCCTCTTAATCACCACCTATACGCGCCTGCACCACCTCCACATTTAACATTCCCCTTGGACCCGCATCAGACGAGTGCAAATGAAATGTTCATTCCAAATGACTTGAGGGAATCTTTGACAAAGAAGAATGAAGCAACTCTTCAGTCGCTCCTGTCGCTGTCACTACCTGAACACGTGGGCATATACCATTCGTTAGTGCCAATAGACTTGTCTTTCGAGGCTTCATCGAAGGTTTACAACTCTCCAAGTTTCGTCTACAAAGCACTTTCTAATGAAGATGGCTTGCCATATGCAATTAGACGGATTGACTTCGGCTCCAAGATTCGTATCATCAGCAAAGCTCCATTTTCGACAATCAGAACATGGATGTCATTCTCAAATCCCAATATTGTACAAATTAGGGACTCTTTCTCATCAATGGCTTTCGGTACGTTTGGGGAACCGACTTTGTGCATGGTGTACGATTATTATCCACTTTCTCGGACACTCCAGGATGAACATTTAACAAAGAAACCAGCAGGAAAGCTTTCACCAATAAAGGAGGACATTCTTTGGTCTTATACTATTCAGATCACAAATGCTCTTATTCTGATCCACGAGCATCAACTTCATGCCGGCTCGTCCTTGAGTCTATCCAAAATATTAGTTACCGGAAAGAATAGGATTAGACTTGGTGGGGTAGGTGTGGATGATATTTTGAACTATGAGGCCATTCAAAAGCAGGTTGAGAATATCGGTTTAGACCAAACCATGAATGACCTAATCAGAAAGGACTACAAAATGTTCTCCTTCATCATTACCGAGTTGGTCAACACCACCCTTCCTAACGGATTGCGGAGTACAAATCCAGAGAATGTCTTGTCACAATTGACTGCGGCATCTTTGGTTCACTTCAGTGATGAATTTATTGAAATGCTTCGATCTTTGAACTCTTTGGCTGAAACCTCAGATCTTAAGACATTTTACAAGACCCACTTAGCATTGAAGGCACTTGATACTATTTGTGCTCTTGAAAATTCAACTGACTATATGGAGGGACAGCTCGTCACGGAGCTTGAGAATGCAAGACTATTCAGGTTAATGGCCAAGATAAACAGTCTACTCTCGCTCACCGAAAAAGACAAGCGGGAAAATGCAGACTTGTTCGTGATCACTCTTTTTCACCAATTCATCTTTAATTCTCGAGATGAAATGGGAAAGCCAGTGGTGGATCTTTCAAGAATACTCGTGAACCTTAACAAATTGGATGTTGGTGTCGATGAAAAGATTCTTCTTGTATCTCGTGATGAGGACAGCTGCATAATTGTTAGCTATAAAGAGATTAAGGATTTAATCGAGCTGATGTTCCGCAATGTCTACCGCCAGTGATGACTGCTCCTCAGGATTTACGAATCCTAATTAGCTTTCAGCATATGGTCTTCGAAAAAGAAAATTGGTGTCACCATTAATTGATGGAAAAGCAAGAGATTTAAGGATCCAGAACGTTCCACTTGTTTTTAAGAGTGGAGCAA
>JAJMHH010000081.1:17983-47498 GCA_030582955.1 Osmozyma tolerans
AAAAAAAAAAAAAAAAAAAAAAAAAAAAAAAAAAAAAAAAAAAAAAAAAAAAAAAAAAAAGAAAGAAAGAAAGAAAGAAAAAACCCTTATTGGAGGAAATGAAGAGAAAAGAAAAAAGAAGAAAAGATTGATTCCAATCAATTACGTATCATGTGTTCAACAGAAGGAAATCTGAAACCAAAAAGAAGAAAAAAAGAAAGAAGAAAAAAACAATAAAACCAAAAGATCATCTAAATACTAAAAAAAATTGAAAAATGCGTACGAGAATGTAGGATGATCGGGTAGTCGGTGAAAAGTAACTCCACGGACTTTAGAAACCGTAGTCGTTTTGCTTTTTCTAGTCCGAAAAAAAAAAAAAAAAAAAAAGAGAAAAAGAAAAAGAGAAAAAGAAAACCGATACTTGCTCGGCCGCAAAGCATATAGGAGTCATCAAGACTAAAAGGGAAATTCTGTAGATGGAAGCTGCGGCGAAACATCTGGCGGCCGCTGGAATTCCATTGTCAAGACTGTATACCGAATGCATTTGCCACAATCTGTGAGCAATGCCGATAACGGTGAGAGAATGCGCGGAAGAGTGACAGACAGAATCTCACGGCAGTTCACGTTGGCCATTTGGAAAAATCATAAAAAAAAAAATATTAGTGTTCAATTTCTATAATACAGTGCACCACATTCATTTAGTTGCTTAAAGTAAAATTTTTGGAATCAAAATAATTGGTATTTTCAATAGTATTGGCCAATACGAGATTTTCCACCTATCGAGCATTTCTCCTGTAGGTGATGACGTTTGTTCGTGACTCACCGCGGTGCGTGCTTTTACGGAACCACCCCAGGAAATCCGGCTCACAAATTGCACGTGACCGTGACTAACACCTTATCGTGAGTAATCTCGTTCACCCCCCACAGCGCGGCAGGTCACCTGCCTACACAGAATTAGCATATAAATGCTTGAGTTCGCCCACTTGTGCTCACATAATTAAGTCTGGTCCCACTTGTGGTATTGGCACAAAACTTTCCTTACTCAAATCTAACAAGTTAAAAATTTATTAGCTCCTTCAAAACATTTTGCATTTAACGACTTTAACGTTTACGATTACATTTGGTTCTTTCGGTTTTTGGTTCATCGATAAGCTTTGGTTTCAGAAAGCTGGTCTTCTGAGTTTCGAGCTTTCAGGTTTATTTCATTAAAATACTTCAACTTGGGGTACATTCAGGCATCAACCCCATTTCGAATTATCTAATTTGATCCTTTCAATTTGACTTTTTAATTTTCTTTATTTTCCTTTTAAGTTCCCCTGCATTGCAATGTTTTCTATTTAAGAACATCGGATTTATCTGGTAATGTTGTCGTCAAGTTTGAGTCCTCGGGAGGACTCTTTGTCTCCTCAATCGAAACACACACCTTCTATCACTCCTCCAGAAGGGTATTCACCTAACAATATCAAGTATTACAATAATCATTTGAACAAGTCCCAATTCAATCTAATTCTTATTAACTGCTCGATAAACTTGATGAGAATTCTCTATGGCCCCAACATTGATGAGGCAAAGTTGAGGTTTTTCATTTTTGAAATCTTGAGAAGGTCTAGGGCTTCTACACAAACGTTGCAAATCAGCTGTTATTACATGGTGAAGCTTATGAATACACCAAAGGAAGAGCTTCCTGCTTGTCCGAAGAAGTTCTTCTTGAGTCTGGTTATTTTGTCATCAAAGTTCAACCAAGATCATAACTACTCTTTCAAGTCCTGGCTTAAAATCTGTGGCTGCAAAGGTGATGAAGCTTCCACATTGAATCTTCAAAGCTTAAGACAGGTTGAAGCGCAAATGCTCAGACTCTTGAATTATGACCTCTATATTAACGGGGCAATGTATGAGAACTGGTGCAACGTGTTGCTTGTGTTCGGTTACGACTTTATTTCGTTGCATGAGGTAAATCTCGGTATTTTGAAGTGGTGTGACGACAGTGAAAGCAGACGCAAGTTGCTGAGGTGGCAAAGTTTCTTAAAAAAATTGGATGTCACGAAGTTGCAGCACGTCCCTGTTAATTTCAAGCAATACTACTCCAATCAGATCGGTACCAAGGTGGTGACGCGTACGCCTATGAAACAACTTAGCTTGTTTGGCAAGCGTGAATTCGATACTTCTTGCGACGAGTCACATGATGCTAAGAAGATAAGGAAAGCATAAGACGACAACCTCCCCTACATAAAAAATCTTTTAAATAGAAGTGAATGATCAGCAAAATCAAAATAAACAATCCCTTGAGCCAATTTTTCTTGAATTGGTCCTCAAATGGGGACATTTAGCCGGTGTGCTGTGGCGCGAAAACCGGGGATTTTCTTGTTCCGCTCAAGCCCCTTGTTACACATACTTAAAGGGGAACCGCTTTATTCCCATTCTAACCACGAAATAATTTTTTAAATCAAGCTCAGCTGAGAACTCTCAGTAAATGTCTTCTTTTTCTTTCTTGTTTTAATTCTCTCCATCTTTTTTTTTTTTTTTTTTTTTTTTTTTTTTTTTTTTTTTTTTTTTTTTTTTTTTTTTTTTTTGGCTCTATATCCTGATATCTCCGTACCTTCTTAGATGTCTCCTTACATTTTATCAAAAGCGCGATCTTCGAGTTTATGACGTAAGAATTTGTTTGTTCGAGCACACTGTCAGGGAATTAGTCGATGAATTGTTTATCCCCCAAAGGAAGGAGCAAACGAAGCAAATATCACTGGAAAAAGCTATGGCTTCATGATCCAATCACAAATGTTTTTGTATTGTCACCTGAAGCACAGAAAGGTGAAGACATTGTGCGAAGTTAGCCCGAGACACCGCTACATCTATAAATGATTGTATATATTATCAGAATAGGAAAAACAACGTGGCAACCGATGAAACCGGCATCGGCTTCAAAAATAAATAAAATTGAAAATCAAGTTGAAATGAAGTCAAGCAGGTATCATAACTGAACCACACTGACAACGGGAGTTCAATTTTTTTTTTTCTTGTTTATACTTCTTTTTTGTTTTTTTTTTTTGTCTTTTTTTCTTGCTGTGAGGCAATAAAATTTAGATCAAGATACCACGAAAAAAGCAAGTAGTGCATTTTTTGCTTAGTATCATCTCAATGCGAACACTTTATATCCTAATTAGGCAGAGGTCGAAACTGGGATGTTACTGTGTTTAGCACCATCAACAACACTGTTCACAGTGTTTTTGAAAGCGGTATCCCCATTCGAGATAACCTCATCAGCCTTTGCTTGCGCTTGGTGCGCAACGTCGCTTGCACTAGAGATAATTACTTCAAAGTTTGGAAGATACTCGGACTTCACGCTCTTCAACAAGCTCACACCAGTTTTCACCGAGGCAGATGCCACCTTGACGTAGTAGTTCTTCTCTTCAGAAGCAGTGAATTCCAGATTATACGTTGAAATCACCTTATTAGACACCTGAGAGGATTTGTTGTGGATGAGGCTCTTAGATCTGGCGTAGGTATCATTGACAATGTTGATTGTGTTTGCAATCTCATTTTGGGCAGCCTTTTCCTTCTTCTCGGCTTTCTTGGCAGCATCATCAATTTTTGGCAACACCTTGTCAACAGCAGATGTTGCGTAATCATTGATTGGTTTTAAGTATGGAGCGATTGTGTCTTCACCCTTCTTCTTGTAACCACCAGCGATATCACGAGCGCGCTTTGTGTGGGTATCAATAAAGTCAGTACCTCTCTTCTTGTAGGAAGCTACCAAGTTAGAAATTTGAGCTCTGCGTTGTTGAACAGCTGACAAAATCTTGTCAAAATTTGCCAAGACTAGAGCATCGACTTTGTTGTCTAAGAAAGACAATTGGTTAACAAGGAAGGGCAGTTTTGAAACGACATTGGTGTTGACGAAGTTGATTGTGGCAAGGAAGTATGTGTTGAGAGCCAGCAACAAGTGGTAAGATAAGACATAATCGTGAGTCTTCTTGATAAGAGGATAAGACTCAATATGAGCCAAGGATTTCGAAGTGAAGTTCGACTTTGTCATTGTGGGAACTATAGGAAGCGATGACAATAAAAATTAAAAAATTTAATATTTATAAAAAAACGAACAGTAAAGCAAAATTAACTGGGCTTGCTTTTTATATGAGGAAAATGACAGCTGATATGGCACAGATATCGCTAATGCGAAAAAAGCGTTCCTAATGCGAAATGGTCAGATAGATGACGGTAAGAACAAAGCCCCCGTTAGTTCCGAATTGATAGATGAAAACAAGCAATTAAGATATCTGGACCTCAAGAATTGATCAAGGGTGGATTTGTATTGTTACAAATAAATAATCTTATTTTTTCAAACAAATAACCGAAAATGGGCTAGAAGGACAAAAAAAGGAAAAAAAGAAAAAAATAATTAATTAATCAGGGGTTAGACCTCTCGATGAGGGTTATAAGAATTGGCCAAAGAAAAAGAAGATCTTGAATTTGAAGCCTGGAAAAATCAATCTTATTCTTGCTTTGGTGAGCAAGACATACGATATTTATATTGCCTAAACATGCTGTGGTTGTCAAGATCAGTTACCATTTTACTATGCAAATAGAGGACAAGTGCATGTGAAAATGAGCAACCTCTCTGCTGCTTTGGTGGTAGGGATCGCGAACGAAAAGGCCAAGGAACGACCTTGAATTCTCAGTAAACAATAGAAATCTTCAGGGCGGCTTTCACCTGCCTCTAATTGCACGCACAACATAAGAGAAAAAGAAAATAAAAATAATAATAATAATAATTAAAAAAAAAAAAAAAAAAAAAAAAAAAAAAAAAAAAAAAAAAAAAAAAAAAAAAAAAAAAAAAAAAAAAAAGAAAGAAAGAAAGAAAGAAAGAAAGAAAGAAACCTAATGGACATGAACAGAATATTCAAGTTACAAAAAAGGAATCAACCAATTAAGGATGCCAGCATTAAAATCCGGCAGAAGAAATTTTATCTGGCTCTGTCTTCCTTCCCCCCATCGGTTCACCTCGGTTTGTGATCCATTTCACTTTATCCCTCAATCAGCTTTTTTATTATTTACCTTTCATGGCTTACAATACACTGTTTGCTCAAACAAGGTAATGATCTAAAAATATTACGTGAATGTTGACACACTCCTTGGAATGCTCTGCGAGGGACCCTATAATGCTAATGCTCTAAAAACAAATACTGCCCTTTATGCAAATCAAGGTTGAATACTTGCCATCCACCGAAACAAATTCTCTGCGGTGAATATGAGGTGTTTTTCCTGATCTTTAAAGTGCATAGTCATACAGGCTTGGCGAGGATGATGCGCGTGTAGCAGGGATTAGGTCTATTCAAAAAACGAAATCAAATTGGCATTTTTCGCTTCTTTGCACAGCTTCCAAAAATAATGAATCGGCTGTGCCACAAATCAACCCAATATCGAGAAAGATAAACCCTATTTCTCTTTAAAAAAAGCACAGCTTTGCCTGCTCCGAATTTGAGATTGGAGAGATGCGTCTAATGGATGCAAGGTCAATCCTCACGAGCTTTAGTGATTCTGCGTAGTAAAGCCGTCATCTGGTGCTTTTCTTCAGATGGTTATTCCTCGGCAGTGTTTCTATACAAGGACAATTAAGAGACAAATTTTTCAACTTTCTCTGTTTTCCGTTAGGCGAAAAAAGAAAAAAAAAAATCTAGAGCTTAATTTTGCATTATATCCTTCTCTAGTTTAATTTTCGCTTGGTGCCCGCGATGCCACATCTGTCACTATTTTCCCCACGGTGTGCCTCCTGATGGTGGCATCCAGCGGCTCATTTTTGCCCGCCTCGCATGTAATGCTGCAAAACAATAGAATTGCTCCTTCATCATCCGAGCGTGGGTTCCTGCTATGGCCGATTAGATGAGCTCACTTATTGTTATTCGGCGACGAGAATTGGGCAAACAATCTTTTGTTTTCCGGAATGTTTGCAAATTTGAACTAGAAGGGAATACTTCTCTATACATCGACATAATTCTGTAAATTTCGGATGAATTTTTTTTTTTTTTTTTTTATCATCTGAAAGTGCAAAATTCTTTATCAGCCTCTCAAGATCGGTTACATCACCGGCTTCTCCGCTTTGAATGTTTTGACTGCTCAGCTCATCAGCCACATTCATCTACTAAGTGCCGATTGTCCGATTGTCTCGAGGTTGTTTTGCTCCCTGCCCCTAATGTTACCTCATCCCTACGATGAAAATCAAAAACGCATTATAAACTGCAAATAAGCAAAATGAAAAAAAAAAAAAAAAAGCAAATTTGAAGCAGAGAAACAGATAAATTAGAATTTTGTCTCTTCGATTCAGCTGCTTGAAATATTGTTCGTTTATTAGTTCTTCCTGACCTCCCTCTTTGTATTGAAACCATCGCACACGGGATTCCATATCTTACCCGTCTCCTTCGATCCGCCCGATTTTTAAATTACATCCAGTCCCTCGCCAATATACAGTACGGCCTTCATCGAAACAAGTTGACCTATGCGCTGCAGCCCGTAATGCATCTCCTAAAATTGTAAATCTGAAAATTTCGGCTTCTGCAAAGATTTTGGTCCACATCTGCGCCTTCGAAAACAAGCCCCAACTTTATCGTAGTTAAATTCTAAATGATCAGGTGCATGTGATTTTGAATAACTGGATGTAACTTCGTCTACTGATGCGGAGTACAGAATCATAGCTTTGTAATATGTATTTCACTACATTATCACATTCAACTACCTCAATACGAGAACACTCATTTCATTTAAGTTTTACATTATCATGTTGATAGCAAGAATAAAAATCAAAAAATCCGAGTTTATGGAATAATCACCAATTATTGCTGCTTGCACTCGGGATGTCCTTCCTTGGGCCCTTCCTCGTTGATGCCTTCTTCGTCTTCCTCATCGCTGTCATCTTCACTTTCGCCCTCCTCCTCGTCCTCTTCAGCGTCATCAAAGTCTTCAGGATATCCATACTCGACTGCGTCACCAGTGAACCAATCAATGGCTCTTGGAATCAAGCGGTCCTTGATCTCTTCGCCCAATTGGTAGTCCAATTCTAACCTTTCTGCCAAGTCGGCCTCTTGTTCCTCATCTTCATCCTCTTCATCCTCTTCCTCTTGGTCCAACTGTGGTGGCTTTGGTGGGTCGAAGAAGTTGAAAAAGGACTCTGTTGGTGTCAACTTCTCAATCGTTCGTGTTTGCTTCGTGGTCTTATTCCTCTGCTTTCTTCTTTCGATATTTATCGTGACGTTTTTGTCCTTCGATCTCCAGTTGATTTCACTTCCATCGGCGTGGTCATACACAAAGTCACCCGAGTATCCTAACTCAGCCTGATAATGGTATGTCTTTGTGAGTAAACGGTTGCTGAAGTATGGGTTCTCATTGAACTCAAAGATGAGCTCGAATCCTGGAGTCTCCAAGTACTCCATGCGAATATCCTTCACATACAGCAAGACATCACTGTCCTTCTCGGTGATAGTTTCACTGACACTCGTCAAATTCTCGAGAGCAGTCAACCAGAAGTTGGGGATACCCTTTACGTCGCTTTCCTCATCCTCAGGGGCGTCGTCTTCTGCAGAGGCGGATTTGCCAGCCCCTTCATCTTCCTCTTCCTCCTCTTCCTCCTCTAAAGTCTCCCCAACTTCGATTTCATCTGCTGTGGGTTCCTGGTCACCGTTGATGATTTCCTTTCTTCTCTCGTACAATGGCTCGTATTTCTTGAAGAACTTCTTTTCCAACTCCAACAACTCTTTCTGGAACTCAGCTTCCAATTTCATTTGAGTTTGCTGAATGGCTTTCAAGCCAGACACACGCTTCTTCACCTTCTTTGGCAATCCATCAATGTAGTCGCTTTGACGACCGACTAATGAGCCCAATTTGCCTTGGATCATCGACAAAAGTGCAGGGTTATTTGCTAGCTGCTTGCCCAAGTTATTCTCATCTTCTTCGTTGATGGTAGAAACTGCTGGTGGTTGCTGCTTCAAATACAGATTTGCCAAGCTAGACGGCGTGTTCTGAGGCGTAGGGGCTTTAGAGATGTCACCGTGTTTTCTGATAGGCTCCGACATCACAGCTTTCGAATTTTTGAGCTTATATCTCCTTTACTTATTTATATAGACCAAAAGAAATTCTTTCCTTGGTCAAAATTTGTCAAAAGAGATGAGTGGGAGCTCCTTTAGAGGATTTGTGTTCAAATCAATTAATTAAAACCTGTCGCCGATGGCGAGTGCGCATCACGTGATTTATGATGGTATCGCTCCGTTACTGTACCTGTCCTACGCGTACCTCAACTAACCTAAAATCATTTTTCCTCATTGGGGTCCAACCCATCATAAAAATCGTAACTAGATCTCAAATGACACCGATTCAGCCATACCTGTTGCATCCTCAATGTCATCAAACTTCCCGTCCAAGTACAATTCGATATCCTTCTTTCTTTTCTCCCATTCCTCCACTTTAGCAAGCTTGGTTTCAATCTCTTTAATTTCGTTGTCAAGCGTGTAGAGGTTCTCTTCGGACGTCAAGTCATGGAAAACCCACTTGTCAGCTTCGCCTTTCTCGTTCTTAATCTCCAAGATGTAGTTATGGTACTTCATCAAGAGTGGCCTGTGAGATAACGTGATGAAGTTGATCTTCTTTTGTTGCAACAATTCGAATAAGTAATCTTCCACATCAGTAGAAACTGCATTGGTGGATTCATCCAAAACGACAATCTTAGGCTTCTTGAACAAGATACGAGCAATGCTCATTCTTTGCTTTTCTCCACCACTGAAGACGTCTTTCCAGTCTTTGCACACATTGAAGTTGCCCTCTCTGGTTAATAAATATTCAAGCTTCACTTGACGCAAGATGTGGTAAAGATGATCATCGTTGTATCCCATCTCAATCATGTCATCATATGATGATGGGTAAATGATTTGATCTCTCAAATTGCCCTTGGTGAAAAAGGTTGTCTGGGGCAAGAAAAATATCTCATCTTCACTTGGCTTGGACAACAAACCATAATATAATGGCCACAATCCGGCCATTATTCTAGCAATTGAAGTCTTACCACAACCATTGGAACCCAAGATCAACAAATTAGCTTTTTCTGGAAGATGGAAATTCAATTTGTCGATAAGCTTAGATCCCTCACTCCCTTCTGTACCGGGAATAATCACAGGGAAATTCTCAAATCTGATACCTTTACTGAAGTTCTTTTGGATGGTGCCATGGATATCGCTGATTCCTCCCTTTGAACCATAACTAAATGTGGGAGAGTGGCAAGCATGCAAAGTGGTGAGCAAGTTGAAAACACGGTCAGTGTAACCAGTGAGTTCCGAGACATCCTTGATAGAATACATCAATCTCGAGCCCGCATCAGCCAAAGAAAGCAACAAACGCTTGTTGATGATGAAGTGTCTCATGTTTTGCTTGTCATCCACAGGGTCCTTTTTCCTTGGTGCCTGTGGAACACTTTCGCCCTCATCAACCAGATGCGAAGGAGTAGCCCACCAGTCCTCAAGAAACACTGGCAAACCTGCAAAAACGTAACCCCATGCAGACCATGTGTACTTCAAAACGTAGTCCTCAAGAACGGAGTAGGAAAAAGAGATATTGATTTCATCCGAGATGTGTTTCATCAAGTTAGCAAATGTTTCCTTCAACTTTGATTTCTCGATGATTGAACCTTTGTAGAAGCCGATTTCCTCGGAGTTCGTGATAAGATTCAAATGCTCGTTGTAATAACGACCTTCAAGTTGAGTCCGCTGCGCAGACAACTTGCCAAAGGATGGTGTGAACTTCTTCAAAAGGAAAGCAGTGGCAAAGTAATTAGCGAAAATACCAACAATGGCACCAGTGCCAAGGTTGTCTCGCAAGTATACAGAAAAGAAAACAAGATCAATGAATGGCTTGCCCATGCTCGAAAACAAGCCACATATAGAATCACAGAACTTGGTAACATCATTCGTAATATATTGATCGATGTTTTCGAGATGGCTTTTGCTGAAGGAAATCTTGTAGTACGTCATCACGTTATCCAAGTACATGTCATGAATATAGCGGATCAAATTTGTTCTGAAGCTCAAAGACAACCTGTTGGTGAGATACTTGATCGCAGCATTGGTATAAGAAGCAGGGAATGCAATCAAGATCCAGTATATTAAGTCACGAACAAACTTCTTACCGTTTGCACTTATCAAGTTCTTGACAAGCTGTCCATCTAATTTGGCAACGATCAAGGACAACCAGGTGCGTAGCACCAAGAAGAAGCATTGCGACAATAATAAATAGGTGTTTTTGGAGTAGAACTTTGGGATCAAGATGCGCCAGATAATGATAATCTGATTCAAGAACCTTGAGTTGAGGATATTCTTTTGCTGCTTAAGCAGCTGCTCAATGTGAAAGTTTTTGTATAGGTACTTATCGGCAGCGTACTGGTCCAAGTTTGGCTTAGGGATAATAATTCGTGTTGTTTGTTTCTTGCCCTTCGGTATGAAGATTTCTCTTGAGCCGCTCTTTAAGATCGTGGACGACTGACGGATCAACCTAGGACGATTTTGCGATCTTTTGTACATGTAGTCATTGAAGCGGTGTACCAAAGACCTGATGGCGAAGAAGGCGCCAATACCAAATGTTGATATGATGGTACCAAAAAAGAGCACCACAGGCCTAGATTGGTAGTTAATGGTAACTTTGTTATCTTTGTATACCACGACGAACTCGCGGAGAAGCAAAAGACATCTCCGAATGTCCAGCCGAGTAAAGCTGGAAGCATTTGCGAGCCGGGAAATGTGAACCATTTGCGATTTGGTGATTTCCAGCTGACGAGCTTGTGTGGGGATGATCGAGGCGCTTTGCTTGACCCCACAACTGCCGTGGGAGGAGGCAAAATGGTGCGTACACGACTGCCGAGAATTTGCACGTGTACATCTGGAGACTGAGGACGAAAGTTGCCTCGAGAGGAGCAACTACATCAGAGAAATCTGAATAGCCGAGCCTCGATGATTGATGGCTTATGACAGTCTCCACTGTTGCTTTATTGAACTTTACTTCTTTACTTCGTTATGTCTATTCATTTTTTCTTTCTTTATTTGTTGGCTTCATTGTGAACAATGCTTTTCCACTTTGCTTGTTGTATGAGAGCGGGCGCACAATTGCGATGATTGAGGAGAATTTGGTGGGGAGTGGGGTTTCTGAGTAGCGACGGCTAGGAATTTATTTTGTGCGACTTAAACATATCTTGCTCTCGTACGATGACCAACGCGGACAATCTGAAAAATCTCCCACGGGAAATCGACTGATCTGTGTGTAGGGACAGAAAAAGAAACTTATCATCCGTTGGGCCTGATGACAAAAACGCTAGTATACGGAATCTCACAGAAACGAAATATTCTATCAGATACCAACCGAACGCCGACTCCGTCTCTTACGTGAAAGACAAGTTAGTCCGCACCTCTATCAGTAAGGTCTTCGCGCTGTAATATGCACTCTTCTGCCGGTTATCAACAGGCCACAATGTGCACAATATGAAGGCTAAACGCGGTTGCATCAGTCGGAGGTCGTCAAGACGAACCCGAAACCAGAAAGAGGCCCTAAAATGGGCTATATGACCGCCATATAATTGCACCAAAAAAGACGTTACTTGAGCTCGTAATCTCTGGCTTATCTTTTAATAGCCACGTTATCAAAATCCGAAATAGCTCCGGCTACGGGGCGCCCATGGAGAGTGCAATTCATGAACCCGTTATCGCGCAGATCCCCGGCATTCTTGCAACACGCACCCGCAGCCCCATCGCTTATCAACTGATGTGCATATCTCCCCTTCCATTTGAGGACACACGTCATTGACGATTTAAATAATAGTTCTCTCCCCGTATTTTCGTAACGCATCTTAATTTCTCATTCCTCATGACTGGAAGAAAGTTGGACCACTCTGTGTCCATTGGTAAGGCTGATGAGGAAAGTCTAAGTGCACCCATTGCAAGCATAGTGTCTGTCAAAACCGGTGAGCCCATTGGTCACCATGGTGGTGTGGACGAGGCTATGGATTTTGTCTTGTCTCACGAAAGAGGTCCAGATGAGAAAGGCGAACCTATTGATGAAGCTACTAACAGGAAACTTTTATGGAAGATCGACCTTTACCTCATGCCACTTATTTGTTTGTTGTATGCTGTACAGTTCATGGACAAGTTGTCCAACTCATATGCATCCATTATGGGCTTGAGAGAAGACCTCCATATGAGCGGCTCGATGTACTCGTGGACAGGCTCTGCGTTCTACTTGGGCTACTTGATATTTGAACTCCCCTGTGCCTACACTCTCCAGAAGTTTCCTGTCGTCAGAACCGTCTCGGTGTATATTCTTCTCTGGGGTATCGTCTTGGTATTGCACGCTGTGCCCAACGCAGAAGGGTTCATTGCCCTAAGAACTCTTCTTGGTATATTCGAGTCTGCTGTGACCCCGGCATTTGTCATTATCACCTCTCAGTGGTACAAGAAAGAGGAAGTGTTCTTGAGAACTGCTCTTTGGTTTTCTTTCAATGGTGTGGGGGCCCTTTTGGGTTCTGGAGCAATCTCCTACAATTTGTACACCAACATAGACAGCTACTCCATAGAGGCTTGGAAAATTCTTTTCATCACTACTGGAGGCATCACGATTTTATTGGGAATTCTAATCTTCTTTCATATCCCCAATAAGCCAACGGAAGCCTGGTTCTTGAATGAGCACGAGAAATACTTAGTCGTTGAAAGAATCAGAGACAATCAACAGGGATTCGGAAGCAAAGAGTTCAAGAAATACCAACTCATCGAAGCCCTTCTTGACCCCAAGACGTGGCTTTACTTTGTGTTGGCTATTGCAAATAACATCCCAAACGGAGGCCTCACAAATTTCGGATCCATCTTGATGAACGAGTCAATGGGGTACACCACATCTAAAACATTTTTGATGCAAATGCTTGTCGGTGCCGTGGAAGTCGGAGGATGTACTGCATTTGCATACTTGTACCGATTCTACCCTAGCCGAATGTTTTTTGCAACTGCCGCGGCAGTTACCGCTTTGGTATCGCTTTGCATGTTGGCATTTTCAAGCGATCCAAAAGTGCAGATGGGAGGCTACTGCCTCAATTACATCTCCCCGCTCACATTCATTTGTATATTGTCGTCGGTTGCCTCCAACGTGACCGGCCACACGAAGAAGGTTACCGTGAACGCCATCTTCTTGATAGGATATTGTGTTGGAAACTTGATTGGACCACAGACATTCATTGAGTCACAGGCGCCCAACTACGCCGGCGCAAAGGTGGCAATGGTGGTTGGCGGCGCTGTGAGTTTGATACTCGTCGTCGTCATTTGGATTGAGCTTATTATCTCCAACCGGAGAAAAGAAGCACATATGTCAGAGTACCAGGAGTACGGTCACACAGAATTTGCTGACTTGACAGACAGGGAAAATCCATTTTTCAGGTACATCATTTAAACATTGACAGTTTATAGTATAAAGGGACATCATTTCGGAAACTTTGATTCTTAGATAAATTCAAAGCAATGCGTATGCGTAATCTTCAAAAACCACAAGTTTTCATCCCGAACTAGTGGGTCATTTTAAAGCCCAAAGAGCGGTTTACTTCTTCATCTTGCTCGCAATGCATTCCTTAAAAGCAAGGAACTCCTTTTGACATGTATCTTTCTTGATGTTATTGTAAGTGCCTAGAACGCAGTTACCGTAAGATGCACCGAGCTCGGCACACTGAGAGCCGGCTTTCATGAGTCTAGTGGCGGGTCTTGTTTTCTGGGACATTTGGTCGATAAAGTTGATGACGATGAGCGGATGATATAAAATGCGCGGGTACCACTCAACTCCTAACCACGCACACGACCATCTTTAACGAGCACTTAGCGATTGATGTTAGAATTTTTGCATAAATGTAAGAATATATAAATAAATAGTGTATAAGTCTAATTCGTCTCTAGCATTCGCCACGGTGAAAGCTAAACAAACACCTTCTTCTCCACAGTATAGACAAGCTTCATGGCTTGCTCCATGAACATCAATGTCAAGATAGAGTGGGGAGCGACACGGAATAACTGCGCACCAAAACCTTTGTAAAGGGCCCAAGGACCCTCAGTGCGGATGGTCTTAGCAAAGCAGTCGATTGGACCTTTGTAAAGATCGCCCTTTTGGTTGTATAATCTGGTGAGTACCACGTCCCAGGGGTTCATAACAATGGCAACGCCCAAACCGGCCACACAGGAAGATAAGAAATGCAAAGAAATGGTGCCGTCGGCAACCACTCTGTGGTCAAGAAGGTACTTCTTGGACCAGTTGTAGAGAGGAAGTTGCGCTGCCGAGCCTGCACCAGTACGCAAGATAGCTGCGTCAGTTCCACGGAAAAGGCCTTTAAAACCCTCAGCCTTGAAAATTTGGCTTAAACCATCATAAAGACCCTTGTAGTGGGTCTGCTCACCGACCTTCACATTGAGTTTAGCGTTCGCCTTGTTGAACGATTGCATTCTGGTCTTCACCAAGAAAAATGGGTTAGCGATGATGGAGCCAATACCTCCAGCAAGAGCACCGGCGACCACATCAATTCCCATGTTTTGTGGGATCTTGGATATGTCATTCAGGAAAGCAGATGGAGTGAACAACATGGTTAAATAGTACCTACTAGGCTCATAGAAGCCAATACGGCAACCGTTGAGCCCAAGCTGGTAGACGTACCCACAGAGCAAGCCCTGTTGCAAACCACGGAGACCTTCATTTCTGAAAATGACAACCAGCGCCTGGAGAGGGTTCTTGTATAGTTTGGGAGCGTTCGATGTGGACGATAATTCGCCCTGGAGCTGCATTCTTGTTTTGATCAACTCGATGGGGTTTGTGAAGGTGACTGCACCACATGCGGCGATGCCACCGGCAACGAATCCACCAAAAGTTGAGACCTGCTGCGCTAGCGTCTTTGTTTGGGACTCGCTCTGTGCCATGAGTTAACGGACGAATACAGTTTTTCACATTTCGCGATCGTGAAAAACATTTTGGCTGCTAATGGGGCCGTTCGCGGCCTTAGTCCCGATTTCCCCTGTCCAGCGAGCATGACTGAGCGGTGCACATTTACTTAAAATTGGTGGGTATATATGTGGCGTTGGAGCAAAGTTTACCTTGACTTAGTTTGTTTTCGTTGGAATCTGCTGTTTACTCCTCGAGCTACATTTATTTACCCCAGACGTGTAACCCCAAGAGAAACTTTCTTCTCTTGCGTCATCGAGCTCAATGTGTCACCGGAAACAGGCCGCCAAGAGGCGCACGTGATCACGAGCAAACACCTAAGAACGAAGTCCACAAATGAACATACAAACGATCTAGACATTGCTGGTATTGCATACAGATGTCCCCCCCCCAAAGGTTGTGTGGGGTCCGCTAAGACAGTTAATTCTGCTTCAATTGACACTTCGCAAACAAGCTTACCCATCTTTCTCGATTGCTCCTTGGCTTTCACGTTCCACCAAATTTATCGATTACTCTGCGCTTCGTTATCTGAATAATGGGATATCCCGAGAACATCAAAGCCTCAATTCGCAAGGTTGCACCTAACGTGGTGACCTTGTCATGTCCATTCACAATGTTCAACAGATGTGTTGTGGGCATGCGTCTGGCTATCTTGAAATATGGGGATGAGGTTGTTGTGTGGTCGCCCCTTCCTTATGGACCGCACGTAGAGGAGGCATTGGACCTCTTGGGAGCAAAGAAGAGAGTGGATTATATCATTGTTGTCAACACCAACCACAATTTGGCCGTGGACAGCTACTTAGAGAAGTTCCCCAGTGTTAAAGTGATTGGTGGAGAATACTCGCATTCCGTGTCGTACAAATTTGACAAGACCGATGGCAACAGAGTTATTTCGGGAGATGAGGCCGCCACGAAGTTTGCTGACACCGGCTTGTTGTGGCACCACTTGGAGTTTGTGTACTTACCCGAACATGGCAATCAAGAGCTTGCAGTGTTTGAGAAGAATCACAAGATCTTGTTGGAGGCAGATATCTTGATGGACATTGCCGAGCCAGACGAAAACGGAGAACTTGAGCAGTATTCTCCAGCGACTGGTTACCCATCAAGATACAATCCGTTCCAAGGCTGGTCTTGGTTGATTAGGTTTGTGCGCCGCAACGACTGGCTAGGCTGGTGTCTGCATGCTTTCATGGGTCGTGTGTGGAGAGACGGCGCTGCCAAGGGGTTACAGGTAATCTATGACTCGTGGGACTTCAAAATCATCATTCAAACACACGGAAATAACATTACTCGTGATCCAAAGGCCGTATATCGTGCGTTCTATCCATGGGTTGAGTCTGGTAAGTATTGAGCGGTATTCAAAAGCCGCACAGTTTAGTCGCTTTCATCATTCACAAATGGAAGCTTACTCACAATGAGACATTTCTACTGAGATAATGTGTAAACATCAAATCGATATCTCCTAAAATTCACTCAGTGTCTCCATGTCTACATTAATTAATCCGCGACGGCTGTCTCGCTGGGGAAGTT
Source organism: Osmozyma tolerans (assembly GCA_030582955.1). Classification (NCBI taxonomy): domain Eukaryota; kingdom Fungi; phylum Ascomycota; class Pichiomycetes; order Serinales; family Metschnikowiaceae; genus Osmozyma; species Osmozyma tolerans. The sequence continues at coordinate 34,469 of JAJMHH010000081.1, forward strand.
TCGTTTTCGCGATCCCGATTTGTAAGGCGCGCAGAGATCCAGGCATGGCTTACCGCATCATTTCGCAACATACCTTACCCAAAAAAGAGACTAAAAAAAGAGAGTACATCAAATAATACCTCCATCTTTTTTGTACTTACCCTAATCTATAGACATTCAAGATGTTGACTAGTAAAGCATCCAAGTCTACAATGTACCGGCAATTGCCGAAGAGGTTGTTGGCGACCAGTGCTTACTCCAGGGCTGATACGCTAAGCAAATACCCCATCGGCCTCAAATTGCATGGATACTCGATCCAACAGGTTCAGCCAATCGACGAGTTCTCCATAGTCGCTGTCAAACTTAAGCATGATAAAACAGGCCTGGAGCATCTCCATTTGGATGCCCCTACAGACAAAAATAACGTGTTCCTGATTGCATTAAAGACCAATCCTCCCGATGCTACAGGTGTGCCCCACATCTTGGAACACACCACCTTGTGTGGCTCCCATAAGTACCCTGTGAGGGATCCTTTCTTCAAAATGTTGAATCGCTCCTTAAGCAACTTTATGAACGCCATGACAGGCCACGATTATACCTATTACCCATTTGCCACCACCAATCCTAAGGACTTTGATAATTTAATGGATGTGTACCTTTCGTCTGTTTTCGAACCATTGCTCACCTACCAAGACTTCATGCAAGAGGGGTGGAGATTGGAACAGAAGGATATTACCGATGCCAAAAGCCCTATAGAGTTCAAAGGCGTTGTCTACAATGAGATGAAGGGTAACTGCTCCAACTCCAGCTATTTGTTTTGGATAAAGTTCCAGGAAGCCATCTACGCCTCTTTGAACAACTCCGGCGGTGACCCATCCAAGATCACCGACCTCCAATACGAGGACCTCATTGACTTCCATGCCAAGAACTACCACCCATCGAATGCCCGTACATTCACATACGGCAACTTCCCCTTGATACAGCATTTGGAAAAGCTCAATAGCTTCTACGGTGGATTTGGTAAAAGAATGGCGAAGCTGGATGTGAAAAAGCCTATCTTCGAGTTGAAGCCCTCCGACTCTCCCTACCTGGTCGAAGTATCTGGTCCAGTTGACACAATGTCTACAAAACCTCCAGCGGAGCAGTTCAAGTCTTCAATTACATGGTACTTGGGTAATCCATTGGACGAGTCTAAGCAATACGAACTTTTCAAATGGAAGGCCCTTAGTACGTTACTTCTTGATGGCCACAGCGCACCTTTCTACCAAGAGTTGATTGAGACTGGCTATGGAGAGGATTTCTCTGCCAACGTTGGGCTTGACTTGACCACTGCCATGACAAGCTTCTCCATTGGTCTCAACAACTTGTCCCGTGAGAAGGTTGATGCTCTTCCTAACAAAGTCAACGAGATCTTGACCAAAAAGGTCCTCCCTGAACTTGAGAAGGGCTCCAACAGCATTTTCAATGAACGTGTTGAGGCTATTCTCCATCAGCTCGAATTGAGTTTCAAGAAACACAAGCCTGACTTTGGTTTGGGCCTCTTGAGCTCATTGGTCCCATCGTGGGTCAACGGTCTTGACCCTGTTAACAACCTTAGGGTCGAAAGAATTTTGCTGAGATTTAAGGACGATTATGAGAATGAGGGCCTCAAAATGTTCACTGAGATGCTCAGAACTACGCTTCTCAATGATTCCGCTCCTCAATTTAGGTTCACCATGACTCCTGACGAACAATTCAACGAAAAGACAATTGCTGAAGAGAATGGCAGACTTGAAAGATTCGTCGGAAAGCTCGATGAAGAAGACAAGAAGATCATTTTTGATCGGAGTCAGGCTTTGCTCGAGAAGCAGCAAGAGGAGGAAGATGTTTCTGTTCTTCCTACCCTCACGGTTAATGATATTGCGAGAAAGGGTGACTTCCATGAGTTAGCTTTCAGTCCATTGGGCAGCAACGGCAACAAGATTCAAAAGCGTGTCACCAACACAAACGATCTCGTGTATGTGACTGCTGCTAAGGATCTTGCATACCTTCCAAGTGAACTCTACAAATACATGCCCGTTTTTAACACGTGCTTGCTTAACTTGAATGGTACGAAGAAGAATTCAATTACTGAAATCGAGAACAAAATTCAAAAGACTACTGGTGGGATTTCGTTTTCTACTAGCGCCAAAACTGATCCCTTTAACATTGGCAACACAAAGATGAAGTTTGTGATGTCAGGTATGGCATTGAAAAACAACTCGGAAAACATCTATGATCTTTGGTATGACATCGTGAAAAACACGAAGTTTGAATCCGAAGATACTGCCGTCGTTGATAAACTCGCAATCTTGATCAAGAACTTGGCCCAGAACCAGCTTAACATGATCGCAGACCGAGGACATTCTTATGCAAACGCCTACAGCAATGCTCAACTTACGCCAACTAAATACATCAATGATGTAATGGGCGGCATTGAGCAGGTGAAACTTGTTGCAGAGCTCAACGAAAAGCTCGACAGCCAAGGAAAAGACTTCCTCAAAACGGATCTTTTGCCTATCTTGAAAAGTATTCAAGAGTATGTTGTCTCAGGAAGGACCACGGATGGTCCAACTGGATTCAACTACAACATTGTTGCAGACCAGGCCTCCGTATCTGAAAACGAGGGTCTCATTGAGAAATTCGACTCGAAAATCACGGATAGTGAATCGAAGACTCATGGTAATGCATTAGCCGATGTTGTGAAGGCATTTACACCCGGAATTAACCAAAAGACAATTCTCAATGCTCCATTTGGTGTTGGCTATGCTGCCCTCGCAAATCTTGGTTCTGGCTACAATACAAAGGATGGCGCTACTTTGCAAGTCTTGTCCCAATTGATGACTTTCAAACATTTGCACTCTGTTATCAGAGAGGCCAACGGTGCCTATGGTGGCGGACTCTCATTCGATGGTCTTGGAGGAACACTCAACTTCTTCTCCTACAGAGACCCTAATGCTATAGACTCGGTTAAAGCTTTTGAAAATGCAGCGAACGTTGCCAAGCAAAAGTTAGAATCTGGTAAGTGGACCGAAAAGGATCTTCAAGAAGCTAAGTTGGCCATCTTCCAAAGTGTGGATGCCCCAAGTCATGTGTCTAGTCAAGGATCACTGTTCTTCCTCGAGGGCATCTCTGATGAAATGAGACAAGAGAGAAGAGAGAGATTTTTGGACGTGACTTTGCAAGATTTGCAAGAGGTCAACGAGAAATATCTCGTGAACGCGAAGAACAACGTCGCCACTGTTATCGGCGATGCCGGAAGCTTTGGGGAGGCGGCTAACAGCTGGGACGTGAAGAATTTGTCGTGATCATGTACATAGGATAATAATAGAAATTATACATTCATGAACCAGCTCCGGGGTTCCAATACTATATACAGCAACTCATGAGGTTCGACATTAACGATGAGACTTGGTGAAGTCTCTTGGTGGCACAGCGGCCACTCTTCTCTTCTTCGTTTCCGTGAAGAGGCAGTGTCTCTTTGCTCTTGGATCGTAAAGGATTAGATTGAGCTTCTGAGCATTCTTGTGGATTCTGAAATACTTCTCGTAGCCAGTTTTGGCGGCGGAGACGACCTTTACCATGGAAAAGGTGACGTTTTTAGCCATGGTGTGTAGGAATGAAGCTTGAAGCGATAACGTACGAATTTTTCGGGTGTATATCGAAGCACATCCGTACACCTCTCTCTCTCTCTCTCTCTCTCTCTCTCTTTTTTTTTTTTTTTTTTTTTTTTAATATTTTTTACTTTTGTGAGCATTCCCCAGGCCAGTGTAGCTCCGAGCAAAAAGGGGAACGAATGATGGGGCTATAATTTAATAATATTATTATTTATGTATTCATTTTCTATCCTGAGATTAATCTTATGTCTGAGTGTAAAAATAGTGGTTTCATTTGATTTTGTTTAATGGTTTTCAAAAAGTAGTATGGGTTATTATAATTTGTGCTTTTATACCATTTTTGACAGGGTTTTACTATTCTACGGTGCGTTCCCCCTGTTTGTTCTGCTAACGACCTTTCATTTCAAGCCTTTTGTGTATCCCTGGAATATGAATATTCATTTTTGTTTTGAATTACAGCTTTAATCTTAAATGGCTACTAAGAAGTGACTATTTCTCAAAAAATAAAAAATATAACCAGGGATAAGAATAAATTGCTTTACTTAGTAGAATCCAGTTTTGCATTTCTTTTTTTTTTTTTTTTTTTTTTTTTTTTTTTTTTTTTTTTTTTTTTTTTTTTTTTTTTTTTTTTTTTTTTTTTTTTTTTTTTTTTTTTTTTTTTTTTTTTTTTTTTTTTTTTTTTTTTTTTTTTTTTTTTTTTTTTTTTTTTTTTTTTTGTTATTGACACGGTTTCGAGGTTGAAAAAAAGACTGGACAGAATAACATCCGCAGCTTCTTGTTCTCAACAACAAACTCCTGGAAGCATCAAATAAACATCGAAAATGTTGTCTCAAATATGGCTCCTCGTGGCGGTGTTTGTCTCCATTGTTAACGGTTTGCAAATCGACTTGCCTGCGTTGGAGAAACCAGAAGCTACATGCATCCGTGATTTCGTTGGCCAAGATCAGTTGGTCGTTATCAATCTCAAGACTTCAGGTTACCATGGTGATGGTCAAAAATTGCAGTTGTCTGTCATTGACACACTTGGCAATCAATTCTACAAAAAAGATGACATCAGCGGAGACGTTAAGGCCGTGTTCAACACCCACAATGCTGCTGCAATCGACATCTGCCTTTTGAACCGTATTGAGCACGCACGCAGAAGCACTCACTACTTGCACAGAGAGGTCGTCTTGGACGTCGAGAGTGGTGCTGCTGCCAGAGACTGGAATGCTCTCCAGGCCGCAGAGAAGTTAAAGCCAAATGAAGTCGAGTTGAAGAAGGTCGACGAGACTTTAAAAGAGATCGCCAACGAGTTCAGATACTTGAAAGCTAGAGAAGAGAGAATGAGAGACACCAATGAATCCACAAACTCGAGAACAAAATGGTTTTCCGTCATTATCATTATCTCCTTGATCAGCTTCGGTGCATGGCAAATCCAGTACTTGAGACACTACTTTAAGGTCAAGCATATCATTTAAACCCAAGGAAGACGCGGATGCTAAATAAAATTACTCATAAAGGCGATATTTGATGATTAACTCCTATTCTTTAGCGACACTTCAGTTTTGTAGCTGCTAAATCGTCTATAATGTTTCGCGAACTTCACCAAATCTTTCGCGTCCACTTCGCTGAAGTTGAACCCCACCTCCTCGACTTCAATGACCTCAACATCAGCATCATTGTAAGCGCTTGCTTTTTTAGTTTGGCTCCTGACGTATTTGCGTAAATTCTTCTCGACAATATGATCAAAGTCATTTGCAGCTTCGACGAACCTATTAAATAGATCAATGGTTCCATCTGTGGGGCTTCGCTGAGCCAAAAGCTCATGCAAAGCCACGTTTGCATATGCCCTTAGCAAGTAGTATCTTTTCTTCAACTCGTCGATGAATCTCTCCGCCGTAAAAAAAGCCATGTGAGTTACGAGCTCGTGCAACATTCGGCTGTCACAGAGGAGTTCGCATGCTTTGTCGACCTTATCTTTGATGTTATCCAGATCCCGGAAAAGGTGATTCTGCGAAGACTCTTTTGAAATTACCAAACGTAACAAGCCAGATATTATCTTAAAGTATAACTTCTCGACGACTGACTCCTCACTAGAATAGGCCCTCAATTTGTCAAGGAACTCGACGAAGAACGAAGAGCCGAGATTGTTTAACTTGCGAACCATTTGCTCTATTATTATTGGGCCCTGCTCCAGGTCGGCTTCGTTGAGATAATACATTGCAATAATGAAAGCTCGAAGACGCATGGACGAATGATTATCAGTATATTGAGTTGGTTCCGATTTGTACCTTGACATTTGAGTGACAGGGTCATTCTTAATAAGCATCCTCTCCCGCTGGTAAACGGGAAAGGGCTTGTCCTTCACAGGGTCTTTGAGGCCCGTGAAGACGTAGGCAACAAGCCGATCGGGTTGGTCGATTTTACTTCCCAAAGGCGACTTTAAGTTCAGGAACAAAGTGACAGCATTCTTTAAAAGACCATGCTTGAACTGGATGTGAATGAAAGAAAAGATGATATCGAAAACTGCCTCGTAAGTCACCCAAATTGAATGGAGGGCAGTGGTTGATGAATTGAAAAGAAATTGTTGGTACTCGCTGGATTGGTCGCAGCACAAAAGTGCCCACCGAAGAAGGTCCCAGAGACCATACTGAACGGCCGGGTTCAAGGTCTTCGCGAGAATGTGATTGTCGTACACCATCAAGAACTCAAGAGGATCACGCCTTACTTTGGCTTTCTTGGGTTTCGGCTTTTCTGGAGACCGTGGCTCGGAGTCAGGCTCAGGAGTAGCATGTGCCAGTAAATGAGGCATATCTCTAAACAACAGAGCAGTCTCGCCTAGCCCTGAAGTCTTGTTACTTAATTCCGACAAGGAGATCACGCTCCTTGCAGGCACATTAAACAGTGAGTACTTGGAAACAAGATCGGATGTTGCAGTGATAGATATCTGGTCGTCATTTGTATCGCTCTCCGAGTCATCAATAACCTCGGCGACAGGATTTAGTTCAACGGGCTCTGGCTCAGGCGCGCTTTCAGGCTTGAACTCGAGCTTTGACGACCTGCGACCCCCACAAAGAAGATTAATAACATGAAATAAATTCAGGTGAAGTCTTTGAGTAGATTCATCCCACTCATCTTTATTGAGAATCAGGATATAGTGTCGGAGGACGTTCACACTCCGCTGTGAGAGCAGATCAAGCCGTAGACTGTGCTCGTATCTGGTGTTAACTTCACGCATATAAAGCGAGGAGACTTCTATTCCGTCGTCACCATTGGTGATATCATGGGTCCAGTTCGACTTGGGACATCGCGAGGCCAATGTTATTAGGATGTGGAGCACGTTTGTGGATGGAGGTTGTAGAATTGGGTCACCTAGCGCGTTCTCTAGGGAACGAAGAAGGGAATGGAATTGGTTCGTGTTGTTGAAATTGATAGGCTCGCTGGCATTATCTAAGTATGCAAGCTCTGCAAGGAACAGGTCCACGAGTTGGGTTTGGGCGTCTATGAAACGCATTACCAGCGCAAGTTGTACCGTTCTCAAAGAAGACGCGAGATTGATGCAAACGCGGCTGACTACTGACGTGTGAGCATTGGCTTAAGTGCAGTAAGACATCTTGATGAAGAAATGACATACGCAAGAGAATGGGAAGATGTTATAGTGACATGAGGAAATGAGATTTCACAAGTTTGCTTGTAGAGTGCTGGAAACGTAACAATTTGCACCGCCTCAAGATTATTTCATTCATCGAAAAGGTACATCAATGGTTACGAACACTATATTATTCCAAAAGGAACTCGTTCGGCACGGGCGGTAATGCCCTTAAGCTAGTCGAAGTGTCCAATCTGTCCGAGTATCTCTGCAAAACCCTTGATGCCCACAGCAGGGCCCTTGCGTGACATATTGTAATCAAGCACTGTGCCCTCTGCATTCGTGGAGCCACATCCGAGCATGTCTATTAGAATGGAATCACTGATATCGTCAAGCTGTAGAAAACCCTTTACCAGCTTCAATTCTTTCAACGTAAGCTCAAATCGGAGAAGTTCCTTGTCGCTGACAGAGTGGCCTGAGGCCTCAACAAATAAGCGCCAGGTAGATTTGATCTCGGTGAAGTTATTGCGGAATTTAACAAGTCTGTTACCAAATACTATTAGTTTGTCTATGTCGATAACGTCGGAGACATCGTACTGGCCCTTATGCGTGGAACTTATTGTCAATTGATCCAACAACAGACGAACTATCCTTCCATTCTTGGAGTCAGAGGTAGCCCCGTAGTTACCCATATTGTAAAACCACAGGATACACTCATCAATGTCGCTAGTGAAACAGGGAGGAATTTCAAGCTTGTGGAATATGACAGGCAAATGCTTGAGCAAGACGTCATCGATCTTGAGAAATTCCAAGCAGTCCGAGTACGCATCGAGGACTTCAGCTTCTGCATCTGCATCGATTTGAAGATAAAGCTCTGATTTTCGGAATTTAAGTGGTGCCATTGATTCGGTAAAAACTTGGAGTTGGGAGTTGTGGGGTTTAAAGGTTAGATAAGCGATACCCGCACTATCGCAGTGTATGGTACTGCTTACAACAATTCAAGCACTGAGTGACGATATGGTTTTTCCCAGCATTGAAACTACTTTGAAGGACGTGTCATCCGAAATACCCGGGCCTTGCCGGTTTCTATTCAAATGCGAGTATGAGCAACCGTCCGGGAGCTTCAAGCTCCGCGGTATGAGTTTGTTGATAGCACAGGCAATAGAGGCTGCGGAGAAGGAGGGCAAGGAACATGTTGAGGTTTATTCCTCTTCAGGAGGTAATGCTGGTATGGCAGCAGCTCTAGCTGCTAGCAAGCACAGCAAAAAGTGCACAGTGGTGCTTCCTAAAACCACCAAGCAGACCTCGATAGATAAGCTCAAGGATTTTGGTGCTACAGTGGTGGTTCAGGGTAGCCATTGGGGAGAGGCTGATAGGTACCTCAGAGAATCCATCATTGATCAATTGGACCAGTCAAAGGTATACCCTGTATACTGTCCGCCCTTTGATCATCCTACACTTTGGAAAGGCCACGCTGACTTGGTAGATGAAATAGCCGAACAGCTTCCAAGTATGAACATATCACCATCGAAAGTCAAGGGTATTGTGTTGAGCGTGGGCGGAGGAGGCCTCTACAATGGTGTGGTAGAGGGTTTAGCTAGGAATTCCCCCCTTGAGCATGTGCCTATATTGGCAGTGGAAACCCACCAAACACCCACCTTCAACGAAGCTTTAAAAGCAGGTAAAGTTGTTGTTTTGGATAAGATCGAAACATTGGTTTCGTGCTTGGCATCACCATACATATCGCAAAAAAGTTTGGAAAATTACAAGAACCATCCAACAACAGCATGTATGGTAGATGATTTAGAAGCATTAGCAGGTGCTGTTGATTTTTACGACGCTTTTCGTGATTTGGTTGAGCCTGCGTGCGGGGCAACAATATGTGCTGCGACAAGACGACAAGATCTCCTAGCAGCCATGGGAGAGTTGCAAAAAGATGATGTCATCGTTTTTGTAGCTTGTGGAGGTGCTGGTGTTTCTCTAGAAAGCTTACAAGAATACCGTACGCTCTTGCGCAAGTAAAGACTGGAGGGGCGTGGGTTGTGCCCATCATAGTGAATGATGGGTTATATCGGGATTTTGGCCTCAGTGCATTCAGCTTGTTGAGAACATACTGTATTTGGTATATCGGCTGCCAAAAAAGAAAAAAAAAAAAATTATTTTTGTATAATAACTCTCAAATAGAACAATTTCGGTACATCAATAAAGCAAAATGTAAAGTATTGCTTCTTGACCTACCTTAATTTCTGTAGAAACCGTTTCGGATGTGAAAACAATCCCATTGTGTGTTATGCTGCTCACTCGCAAAACGTAATTCCCAAGCTGCATATGACATTCGCATTCACATCGGTAAATGTGGAGATATTTATTGCTTGGGTGTTTAAAGACAAGACATAATTAAATAATAGTTTCTTTTTCCACTGAGCCGAGTGTCCACTTTTACTTTACACAGAAGTTAAGTTCTTTTCTCGAGTGTTCTCATCATTTAATCCATAAAAGTGAAGCTCTCGAGCCGACTCATTTACATTTGCTCCTTGATAACACCCTTGCGTTCGGCTATACGATCAAATCCATTCTTTCTTCTTCAGCGATATTTATTGACTTTTATGAGCGGAAGCTGGCTCACCAGGTGGAACAATTCTGCCAGTAGCCTCCCAGTGGAAGGCTCAAAGGATAGACAAGATGGCACTACTGGAACAAAGCCATCTCAGGATCCTGTGGCAAACAACACCGATATATTTAACAAACCAGCGGCACGAAGCGCAAGTCCTATTCGGAGGAAAAGCAGCAAAAGACTGTCGACTGTGAGAGAGAAATCCCTTACCCAGAAAGCCTCCACAACATCTTTGGCTTCCATGAGTGCGGGTACGTGGCTAGGCTGGGGGTCGAAGTCGAAACTTGCCTCCGATGACAACACAGATGATGCTGCAGACGATGCTGCGGATGATGACGATGGCGGAGATAATGGTGTCTACCGAGAGGAAGATGAAGGGGTCAATGACGAAGGTGATGAAAATGATGACCAGGGCAACGACGATGATCAAGGCAACGACGAAATTGACGATCACGTTCCTCAAAAAGGGAACAGAAAGAAGCTGTGGGGCTTTTGGAATGGCAGCAGCTCCTCTGATAACGAGTCAAAGGAGCTGAAATCCCCGGAAAAGCCACTTATTTTCACTAACACCATCCTCAAGTCAACGCCGTCGATACCATCCAAGAAGGACTTGCAAGGGACCGAAGAAAACACCAACCAGCCTCCTGCTGACTCCGCATCCGATCCGCAATCGAACTCGAGAGAAGAAGACGACGCTGTTTTGTATAAACCGCACGATACTTCGAAGCAGTTCAACAAAATCAATACCCATAGAAACGAGAACCTCAGGGAGAACATCATTGTCCCAGACTGGAGATCATGTTTACCCACCCAGTCCTCGCTCTCACTGCATGGTGGGTCAAGCAACCTTCCCATTGGCGCAAGTGCTCAGGGCTTTGATCTCTCCACATGGAGGGGGTTCTTGACACACTTGTCGTCTAGATTTGGTTTTGGAACTCAAGACAGGCCAAATGAAGAGGACTCCGAAGGAACGAGTGACTCTAATACCTCTGCTGTCGAAAAGGAGCTTAACTTGCTTCAAGAACGGAGTTATAAGCTCTACGGAAAGTCCCTTCTCCGACTTCCACACTACAAGAGAGCTTGCCTTCCCAGTTACAGTCGGTGCTACAGAGTGAATGAAGAAAACCTTAGGAAGAAGCAAAAGAGACAGCATCTGGCAGGTGCCCACGAAGACAATGGTGTCTCGATTACCAACGACGCAAAGGGCAATCTCCTCATCAATCATCCGGGTGGGAACAATCATGCTCGCCCCCCTGTGTTCCTGTCTGACATTGTAAACCAGAAGGTCGGTGAACGTCGCAAAATCAAGAAAATTCTCATCATCGGAGTCCATGGGTTTTTTCCTACAAGAATGATTCGGCCGCTCATCGGAGCACCAAAAGGTACGTCCCTCAAATTTGCCAACGAGGCTGAGAAAGCAATAATTCGTTACTGTGTTGAGAACGATATGATGAGTGAGGATGAATCTCACAACATCAGTATTCAAAAGATTGCGCTAGAGAAAGAGGGAAAAATCTTTGATCGTGTGGAATTTTTCTTCGAGATTCTTACTAAATGGAAGAATGAACTAAACGAAGCCGACTTTATTTATATTGCAGCCCATTCCCAGGGTTGTGTTGTGTCCATAATTTTACTTGCTAAACTAATCAAGTTTGGCATGCTCAAGCGTCCTCAAGAGAAAAGAATCGGAATTTTGGGTATGGCTGGTGTCAACAATGGTCCATTCTATGGTGTTGACAAATCCTTTTTCATGAAAGCCTACTCAACCATTGAGCATGACTCTTTGATGGAGCTCTTTGAGCTCACCAAGTTTGATAGCAGGCAGTCTTTAGCATACAAGGAGTCTATGCAAGTCATTGTCAACGCAAATGTGAAGATTTGTTTGATTGGATCGATTAATGATCAGTTGGTGCCTTTATACTCAGCGCTTGCGTCACACATCTTTCATCCAAACATCTACCGAGCATGTTACATTGATCATTCGTCAAAGACTCCTCTATTTATTCAGAAGCTTGTTTCGCTTTGCTGTCAATTGCAAAATCTTGGCTTTTTCGACAACAACGTCATTAAGGAATTGAGTACCGCATTGGCGGGAACCCTCACAGGTGGGGGTCACTCGAAAATCTATAATGATGGTAAAGTTTACGATTTGGGTCTCAAGTTCGTTCTCGATACCGATGATCTTGTCATCCCTCAGACGCCGCCATTCGTCGCTCCAAAGGAGGGGACCGACTTCAACGAGTTGGCAAAGCCTCCCATAACAAACACGGTTTTTGTAAAGGAGTACAATGTGGGTAAAATTGGAACGAATCCATTTCTTTTGCCATGGTGCTTGCGTGGGCTTATATTCAATGTGGAAAAGAATTGGCCGTCGTCAAGCGGTTCTATCACTGTTGAGCATTCGCTGGAGATACGCAAATCTGGGACTCGAGAAATTGATGAGCTCTACGAGCTGTTCGACAGCTGGAAGCCCGATAGCAAAATCTTGAGGGACTTGAAGTTTAGACTCAATGGTATTCGTGCAAGCAAGCTTTAATCAATGTCGATGTCAAGAGAAAGAATACACGCATACATATATGGCTTAGAAACTACATTGGTGCGAAGTCTGTGCGGTAGAAAAAGTAAGTTTGAGGCGGCAATGTGCTTCTCATGTCCAAATGTACACTACATTGGATTCATGGAATATGGAATATGTCATATCGTTTTTGATTTTTTGGTTGCAACAATTCATAGCCAAAGTTTCTGTAGCAAATAAGAAGGCTGATTGCTTTATGATCTGGTAAAGGACAAGCGATATGCACGATCATGCGGTATAACGCGGTTGTGCAGTCACTTATGCTTCATAAAACAACTAAAGCATCCAATTTTAGTCTTCAATGTGAGCTTATTATTAGTTTACAGTGCAAGATACGGAGCAAGCAATAGGGCAGAAAAAGTAAGAGATCACTTTACTGGGAAATACAGCAAATTCTCCTTCAAAGTATCATTTATTGTAGATAATCTGCAATGCGCATCGGCAGAATTGATATTAGGAGTTCGCCGCTTGGTCGGTGATATGTAGTCTTCAATTGTTGCAATGTTTTGCATTATACACTGGTTGCGACAATTTTCTAGCTATAGAGGTCGGGAAGTAAGCTGGCAATTGCTTGGGGGCATAGTGCGCATGGTAAATGTTTTGATCCTAAACGAAAAACAAAAAAAAAAAAAAAAAAAAAAAGTAGGTGTCCTAGG
>JAJMHH010000082.1:0-46992 GCA_030582955.1 Osmozyma tolerans
AAAAAAAAAAAAAAAAAAAAAAAAAAAAAAAAAAAAAAAAAAAAAAAAAAAAAAAAAAAAGATAAATTACAAAACAAGAATATAATGCAAAATAGAAAAGCAGGTGATTTCGGTTTTCTTGCCAAATTTGGTTGAAACAATAAAATGGCTTCTACCCCGAGATGAACCTCCACAATCAAATTCCTTTCTGGAACGGTGCTTATCGATGGCTTCTTCTTTTGTTCTCTGCGCTCTTGGCCGCACAAGCCCTTCGTTCCAGGGAAATCATAGTCGTGTATTTACCGCGAATTGGCCGTTTAACGATGCCCTTTCTAAGGGTATTAGACAGCCTAACTTTATATACATATTTATTTATTTAATTATCTATCTGTCTATATAACTAGATATATAGCTATCTATAGCTGTCTATATCTATATCTATATATATTCATCTATATAACTATCTATATATATATTTGTATATATGGGTGGCTGCGCCTTAAGCGCGAAACGCTTTCTCAGATCGTGAATTGTTCGGCACCGTCTTTTCTTTCTTTTTTCAAATTTCTTTTTCCTTTCTTCTCTTGCGCACACGCCTCATGCAAATGAAAAATTGATGCCTTACATAATGAAACCCTTTCCTACTACCCATAAACTCGTGTCTATTTTTCTATTTACATGTGAATTCCACCACAAACTCCTGCTCAATAAAATCTATGCTTCTCACCACAAATTCTGTTTTGATAGTTTGTCCAACTTCGTATTTCCCCTCATTGAACATTCTCTTCAACTCTTCTGTAGAAACAACCGTAACCTTGATATCCTGGAAAAATTTCATCTCTGCACGCACATCGCCAAATTTGGCATCGCTAAGCAACACAAATTCAAACTCCATTCCTTTCTTGATCTCTCCCTTCTGCTTAAGATCAAAGTAATGCTTGAGAAATGTCCCCTGCCAGAACCCATTGGAAAAAACCTGTGCATCCCGACTAACAACTGTAGCCATCTGTAGATGGTTTGCCACGTACGCTAATGTCTCTTTATCAACCATTTCTCGTCCACAGATAAAGTCCCCGAGAATCCACTGGTTCACCATATCTGCGTATCTTCTCAACGGAGACGTGAAGTGCAGATACAGACTGAGTCCCAAAGACCGATGGCCTTTTTCGTTAACCTCGTAGTTAGCTGCGCTCATGAACTTCCGCATGTCCGCCTGCTCTTCCACTGTGACCTTCTTGCCGGCCCGGAACTTCTGCATAATTTCTTGTACCTCTTTTTCCACCTGCTTACTCCATCTCATCTCCTGCGTACGGAGAATAATCGGGACACCGTTCCTCTTAGCAAAATCGGCAGCTCCGTGATTCGCCATGATCATAAACGTCGACACCAACGCTTGTGATTTGGATGTTTCATTTTGAGTCGTGTCTTCTTCTAATTTGATCACTGGAGTGGTGCTGCCACATTCTTTGTCTACCGGTGGCACCTGCAACTGAAACCCGTTCTCTAGTCTCTGAAAGCTTCCGCCCCCACTGCACTCTGCGTAGTCCACGGTGGTTTTGTATGATTTTGGTGAAAAGTCCAATGCATCGGAGAACTTAGTCCGTAAGAGCGATAGTCCCTGGCAAACCTGATAAAGCTTGAACAAGTTCCATTCGTGAGATCCTTTCTTGTACTCTCCATTGGCCAATTTCTTGCTTGCATCCTTAGTGTCCAAAATCTTATTGACGTTGGCGTAGGTAAAACCACGGGGCGCATTGTGGATGGTGTAGAACTTGATTCTGGAAGACGCCACAATAGTATTCCAAATGTCTTTTGTCATGAGCGACAGATCTCCGCAAGCCAAGGAATCTATCGGGGCTTTTGGAACACGGAATTCACTGGCAAAACTCCGATTCGGCCCCGTCGCATCTAAACCGCACATTTTGGCCATGAGCCCAGGCATCATGAACGAAGGGCCCTCAGGGAAATACATGGTAGTTCCCTTTTCGAGTGCTGTAGCGGCCAATGAAGACTCTTTCCTGATATATGACGTGGGATCGGCAACGTGCACAGTGATGCGGTATTCCAGGCCGATTTCCTTGATGGAGATGCCGTCATCGATTTCATGTGCCGTTTCTGAGTCAATACAGTAGACGGGAGTATCACCAAAATCCTCACGCACGTGCTTCATCGGATCTGTGGTGTGGAATTCCAGGAGTATCCACTTGTTGGTCACTGACATTGAATCTGACTTGCTCCCGGCAGCATTTCTAAGGGCGTCCTCAAAATCTGCCTTCGACTTAAATGTCCAGTCAATGTAATCATAGTAGTGTTGGCTAAGATCTGCTATCGCAGAGGTCTGTGATCCGGCCAAGTTCGTCAGAAGTGACCACCGGATAGGATTTGTCCAATTGGTTCGTTCGAGAGACATGATCACCTCGTATGCCCTGCTTCGAGAGTATTCCACAGAGTACGGAGCAGCTCTTTTGACGGAAATGCCCTTCTCATCGATGCCTTTGTCGATGTTTCTAAGAAGATTCCCCACCACAGACTCCAACATGTGGTCGTTAGCGATGTTGACTGCCACAAAGTCTTTGAGAAGCTGCACCACCATATCGTAGTATGCGGGCTTCCGACCCGATTTGCCACGAGAAAGCATGTAGTCAACATAAAAAGCAGTGAACTCCTGGATGCCGCCATTCTTCAACTTGAAAAGCACGTTCGACGTGTTGGCCGCCTTCTGCGCAGGAAGAACGTCCACGGTAAGAGGCACTCTGGAAGACTTGTGGAAATTGACACGCCAGTACCGTGGCTTCTCCAAAAGGGCAATAACGAACGCCAAGTATGAGTGCATCGCATACTGGGTATCCTGGAAGCCTGCCCTGGTGTTCAGAGGAAGTGCCTTTCCTAGAATTGGACCAGAGGACGATATTCCGCCGTCGGAATGACTGCTCTCATACTCGTAGAGATCGAATATGGGGATCCGCCGGGCCGAAAGGAGCGGACGTCCATTGTCGTCGTACTGCAACGCGGTATGGAGCTTTCTGAGCCGTTTGCTATGAAGTCTGACCTCGTCAAAAGCCTTGACGCTGGCATCGATCAACGCCTTGGAGTAGAGTTGTCGTGCTGACAACGGCACAATGTACGTCTGGACGTCTGTGTTGGTGAGAAGCTGAGACGTTGCCTGGGCCATGATAAAGTCATCGTCACTGTTAAAGGATTTGCTTTCTGAGGCAGACGCTTTGATGGAGTTTTCGTGCTCGTCAATCTTAGTGTCTCTGTTCAGAGCTTGCGGTAGAGCAGCAGTGGACCGAGTGAACTTGGGGTCAGGCATGCCGATGGGAGCTATGTCAGGGAACTTGCGCTCGAGACGAACCAAATCAAGTTTCTGAATGAGCTCGGGCAGAATTACCTGCGGCACTCTTAGCCTGATCTTGCTCCGTTTGGCGTAGGTGATCTCGCCCTCGTGGTTGATGAGTGTATATGTGGACGAGGACAAGTCAGCGGGCTTGCCGACGACGATATGCAAAAGGGTACTATTGAGACTCAACAAGACGAGATCACCAATATCCAAAGGTGAGAGATTCTTGTTCAACGAGACGGTGGCGTTGGTGATCAGACGGCGGAAGTTATCTGCTATGCGGTCCAATCCGGGCATATTCTCATCTCGCCACCTTAATGACGGCTCGTGGATTCTGTTTCTGAGTCGCGTTCGGCTGTTTGTCATGATCTGGCGTAGGAGGTCTGTGTTGGGCTTGGACATGTCGAGAGAAACGTTGGATGGATCGAAGTAGGTGGGCCTAGTGTTTCGGAGCACCTCTTTCGTGACGGATTTGACTGCATCGGTGGCTGAATCTTTGGTGGAATGCCGCCATGGTTTTCGGTGGTTATACGTGCTCTTTAGCCGCGTTTGCACCTGTGCCAACCTCCCAAGCATCGTATGAGGAAGTAGGTGATGATGTTGTACCGACTTGGCTGCGAGAACCGGTTGCGCACGTGACTTGTCATTTTGGCCTCACCAACGTTGAACATTTAAGAAAGAACTAGGCGGATCTGATTGAAGCTCAAATTATGGAGACTCATTTACATTTTTGACGTTTCGGGATGGAAGAGATGAGATGAGCGATGCGCGTATCAGATTACCATACTTTAAAGGATTTCTGTGAGGAACAGCTTTTTCGCAAATCACTAAAGATACCATTATAGTTCTCTCTAGTTACCTTTGGTTTTCTATTTTTTCATATGTTCTCGAAATGTACCGAGAATTGCGAAAAGCAGAATGATGAAAATCGAACCACTTTTTCTTTCTTTCTTCTTTTTTTTTTTTTTTTTTTTTTTTTTTTTTTTTTTTTTTTTTTTTTTTTTTTTTTTTTTTTTTTTTTTAAGGTTTACTTTTCCTATCTCCTGGCGGTTATCAATGGAGAAGACCGAATGTGCGCGAGCGTATCAGGAAAAGTCGGCGATTTCCGAACCCACACTATATACACTATATACACTCCAACCAGGGGCATAGATAAGCTCATATATATATAAGGAGCTAATATCCGCTCATCAGAAGTCTTTTCTTAAAATTTTTTCCTTTCATCATCAAGCAACAATAATCTATTCTTTCCAATCGCCATGTCTCAATTGTTGGATTCCTCCTACGGTAAAGCAAACGTCAAGTTCTTGAAGGTCAAGAAGGACCCCAAGGATCCTTCCGTCCAAGACGTCTTGGAGGCAAATTGCCAGGTGTTGTTGAAAGGCAACTTTGATGTTTCCTACACTGAAGCCGACAACTCTCCTATTGTCCCCACCGATACCGTCAAAAATACAGTTCTCATTGAGGCCAAGCAAACCGACGTGTGGCCTATCGAGAGATTTGCCGCCCACTTGGCTAAACACTTCACATCCAAATACTCCCACGTGTCCGGTGTCGAAGTCACCATAGTCCAGCAGAGGTGGACCAAGTTCGAGGTTGACGGTAAACTCCACGCTCACTCTTTCAGGAATGAGGGTCCAGAAACAAGAAGAACTTTCTTGACTTACTCTAAACCCTCCAACAAAATCACCATTGAATCCTCCATCAAAGACTTGACCGTCTTGAAGTCGACAGGCTCGATGTTCTACGGCTACAACGTCTGCGACTACACCACGTTGAAGCCCACGAAAGACCGGATCTTGTCTACTGACGTTGACGCCTCGTGGAAATTCTCCTCTTCCTTGACAAGCCTCGACGATGTATTTGCTAAGGCCGATAAGGGCATCTTCGACAATGTTTACAATGTCGCGCGGAAAATCACATTGGAGACCTTCGCCAAGGAGAACTCCCCTTCCGTACAGGCCACCATGTTCAACATGGCTCATGCTATCTTGGACAAATCGTGCTCTGTGGACACCGTCACGTACGTGTTGCCTAACAAGCACTACATTCTCTTCAACCTTGAGTGGAAGGGCATCAAGGACAACTCTGAGCTTTTCTACCCATCTCCAGACCCCAACGGTTTGATCAAGTGCACTGTGGGTAGAAAGCCTGCTTCTAAGTTATAGAGTTTGCCTTCTTTTTGGACCCGTTATGCAGACGGTAACGCGGGGGGCGCATCGGAGACATAAATAAATATCATCACGTGACCCAACCGCGTAGTCTTGATTCACAACATCACTTCCCTATAGACAAAAATATAGACACTCTGTCTTTTCTATGGCACTTGACGATTTCCAGCGTTTCCACCAGAGAGCATCTCAGAAAAGACGCCCTCTCGCTGATATCACCAACAAACCTGTCCACAAGCAAAACACCAAAAACAATGCCGACTCCAGTAAGAGACAGAAACCTACAACCACCGTTTCTCATATGCGTCACCATATTCAATCACTTCACAATCTAAAACAAAAGCAGGGATCTCTTAGTGTCAAACAGCAATCGTCAGTGAGTCTCTCTCGTCTTTCTTCGTCGTTTCTTCATACAACCAGTCGTTCCGAAAATCCGTCCTATCAGCCTAGATATTTCCAAATCACCCACGACCTACTAGAGCGGCTAAAGGACTCAAACGCTGTTGTGGCCGCCAGCAACTCTCACATTTCCTCATTATTGAATTGGCTAAAACTTACCTCCTTCAGCTTCGTGGCCAAATCCCTTGTGTGTGGCGCAAATCAGCCCGCCACTATTTACGAAATTGCAAAGTGCAGTAGACTCAGTCCATATTTATTTGCTGTTAAAATCAGAGAAAAAGAAAACCCTATCGATACCAAAACAGTGATGCTTATGAATTCGGATGCTCGACTCTCACTCACTAAAGGTGCCTGTGTGCAGCTACTTGATAAGTGCTCGCAACCTGTCTCTATTGGCAGTACCCCTGTCGATACCTATGTCACGTGGAGATATGTCAATTCGCCATAGTCCATGATAAAATGTGGCAGAAATCTGGTTTCCCAAAGTCTCTTTACTTTTTTTGAGAAAATCATATACCTCTTATTTAAAAGACTCATCAATTGGCCCTCATGACTGGTCTCTCCACTAATGCTATTCATGGTGGAGACCATCTCCACCGAGTTTCTGATGTGACTCCTCCCATCAACATCTCAACCACATTCAAGTACTCAAGTGACCCGGACAAATTACAGAAAGCTGCTGACACTGATAACTACTTTGTTGTGGGAAACCCAATATATTCTCGGGCCACTCATCCTTCTGGAGAATTGGTGGAGGCTGCTGTGGGCAAGATCACCAATTCATATGCAATTGCTTATTCATCAGGATTATCAGCATTTTTTGCGTTACTCACGCATAAAAACCCTCGTCAGTTATTTATCGGTGAAGGTTATCATGGATGTCATGGTATAGCCGATATTTTTACCCGGAACAATGGTTTGAAGCAATTAACACTCTCTGATGACGATCTCAACAAGGCTGGCAAAGGCGACATTGTTCACTTGGAGTCCCCTATCAATCCAAGCTCGACTGTCTTTGATATTCAATACTTTGCCGATAAAGCCCATTCCAAAGGAGCCATCTTGGTGGTAGACTCGACTTTTGCCCCACCTCCTTTACTGGATGCCTTCGAGTTTGGAGCTGACATAGTCATGCATTCAGCAACAAAGTACTTTGGCGGTCATTCCGATTTGCTTGCGGGGCTCCTTTTGACTAAAGACGAGTCAGTTCGTCGAAGCTTGATTGAGGATCGGCTCCTCCTTGGGACCAACATAGCAAATCTTGAGAGCGCTTTGCTCCTTCGAAGCCTCAAGACTCTAGAAGTCCGGGTCACCAAGCAAAGCAAGACCGCTACCGAATTGGTCGACTTCTTGTCCAGAAATATTGACAAATATCCTGCGTTGACAGGTACACACCATTCGTCTTTACAGAAGGAAGAGTATGTTGCCCGACAAATGAAAGGAGGCCATTCTCCGACATTTTCCATAACTTTGGCCAGTGAGGATCAAGCAAGAAGGTTTCCCTCGCTCTTGAGGTATTTTTACCATGCCACATCATTGGGTGGTGTAGAGAGCTTGGTCGAATGGAGGGCGATGACCGATGAATCGGTGTCACCTACATTGTTGAGAATCAGTGTGGGGCTAGAGAATGTGGAGGATCTCATTGAAGATTTGGACCAGGCGTTGAAGAAGAGCTAAAATAAAAGTTCTGATGTAAATGATTAGTTATACACTTTACTGATACAGAATAATGTACATGGGTTGCCCTTTTCGTTTGGGCACCGTCTAGAAGGATCCTATCGAGGAACCTTGATTTTTACCATGAACGCATCTCCGTCTCTGTAGGAAACAACCAGTCCTGGTGGAGGTGGCGGCTTATAGTCGGGGTTCTTGATCTGAGCACGGTTGACAATAAGCTCGTTATACCCGTAGATATCGGGAACGCCTAGATCTATACCACCGGGCAAGATACTAGAAGGCATAGGAGTACGGAAGTTCCTTGGCATGTCGGAAAGATCCGGAAGGGTGGTTTTGTTTCCACGAGCAAAATGGAGCCCACTTCTCCGGGAAGCAGTCCCCCTGTTGACACCACCAGACATTGCTGGTCCATTTTCTGCGTAACTGAATTCTGTATTGAAATGGCGTCTTCTGCGACGGGACTCCCTTTCCATTTCCTTGTCTATCTTTTCAACTTCTAGCTGGTTGAGTTTGCTCAATGAAGGTGAGAAGTCCGCCACCAGGGCAGGGTTTCGTAGACCCGTTACGAAATCCTCCACTTGGTTCCCGTTGTCGTCAGTTTGGAGCGTACGCAACGCCGGAAGCAAATGGGATCTGATTTCGTCCTCGCGGATGGCGGAGCCGTCAAAGTTGTAGCCAACCAAGTAGAGTGCTTTGTGGTAGAGCTGAGTTTGTTCTCTGATACTGAAAGCGATAGCAGTGGCAAATTCACCGGGGAAGTTCATTTCGTCACACAATATCGTGGAAAATTCCTCAGGGTCAGTTTCCTCGTAGTTCAAGATATCCCACTCGAACTGGTCGGTGAACTGGGTGTTGTTGATGATCATATCGATTTTGATGGGAACTCGAAGCTCTCCCATAGTCTTCTCGGGCTTTGCTTTAAAGTCCTTGAGTTGCTCTCTCACAGACATCAAAATGGTCTGGTAATGATGCTCGCTTATAAATTTGTAGTCGTCCAACAATGTCCGTACAAAACTCTCCACGGGGTATGTCTCGTCATTGAGATTCCACAAGAACGTATCTCTGAGCTTGAAACGATCACGCTCTTGGTCAAACTCGAGCCGAATAGGCACCCATCGTGCACATTTTCCTGACGACTTGTTGCGGAAGAGCTGTTCGTTAATTTGACGATCGGACATCTTCACATCGTGCAACTTGCTTGTCAGCTTGTTGTGCAGTGGAAGCACGACTTGGGTGGCAGTGTTGCTGATACCATTACCATAACCCTGGTAACCCTCACCCCAGATGCTATTGTTGTACTGGTTCTTTGCAGAAGCGTTGATGGCATTCATTCTCAACTGTTTGATGGCATTGAGTGTTTTGATGTCTCTGGCCATGGTTCCCAACTGCTCCTTGATCTTTTTTTCCGATGCAGGGTACTTTTTAAGATACAGCGAGTCTTTCTTGATGAGGTCCTCATACACCTTGACGTCAGTCGGGATAGGTTCGTCGTCGGCCTTCAACTTGTCGGACCACTCAGTGGAGCTGTTGAGTGGCCTCCAATCGATCCTGCCGAGCGAGTCAGGAGCAAATCCTGGAGGAAGTTTGATGTCTTCTCTCACCGGGGACATTCTCTTGGGTCCACTGGCAACATTGAAAGGAACACCATTAGGGTTGCCACCAGCAGCAGCAGCCATTGAAGCAGAGCCAGCAACTGGAGGCATGCTGGAGGAGCCCACCGGTGGGCCTCCTTGTGCATTGACTGGAAATGCACCAGCCATGGGCCCAGGAATCGTCAGCATGGCGTTTGGAGGCATCAGCATCGGCATAGAAGCTGGTGTGCCATTGGGAGTGCCGGAGGGCATTTGCGCCATAGGATTGCCCACCATTCCGCCAACAGGGTTCTTGTCGTTGAACTTAGCAGCCTGAGCCACTTGCGGAGGCATTCTGGGAGCCATATTCTGAGCCATGGCCTGCTGGGAGAACTGGTTGTTGAACCTGGGCATGCTAGAGAGGGTGTTTGGGTTCGCTGTTGCTGCCGCAGCCACTGCCGCAGCCGCCTGGGGGTTAATTCCAGGGCTTTGCATGCCTACACCGGCACCAGGGGCCTGCATGGGCATGTTCGTTGGAAGCGAGCCAGTAGAGAGACCAGATTTCTGGAGACCCTGGGCCAGATGTTGCTGGGCTAGGTCGGCAGGCCCTATATTTCTATCGGGCATTTGTTGGCCCAAGTTCTGTCGTGGCGGGTACTGGAGGTTCTGCTGGCGAGAAGGATCCTGAGTAGGAGGGGGACCCTGGCCCATAGCAGCCTGTTGGCGCATTATTTGTTGCTGCTGGAGAGCCTGTTGTCTTTGGAAATACTGGCGAACAATATTCTGGAATTGGGGCTGATTCTTGAGCTCCTGGAGCTGTTGTGGAGAAAGGTTCTGGAATTGAGGAGGGAGCATAGGAAAGTTGGGTCTTTGACGAGGAAACAGCTGTTGGCCGGGAGCTTGGCCAGGCACGCCTGCGCCCTTATTGAAGTTCATATTATTGGCGAAGAAAGGAACAATGAGCTTCTGTTGCGTTTAGATAGTCCCAATATAGGCTGGCCAGTTTTTATCACGGGGCACTGTTGAAACCAGAGCTATGCGACTATTGTGTTTTTCAAGTACGCTTTTAGATACTACGGTACGCGCACGTCTTCATTATGGTGTTGAGGTGTGAAGTCAGGGTCTATTCATTGTCACATTTTACATATATATATATATATATAAATATAAATAAACGTATATAAAAATGTATATGTAATTGTGTATATAGATGTATATATAATTTTATTTCAGATCAAATTGTTTAATTTTTCTTTCAAATATATATATATTTGTCTATTATCTCGTGTCTATGGGACCACGGTTTATCGCGTTCCTGGCTCTTTTGCCGTTTTTGTACAAACATACGAATATACTAAAAGCGTATAAATATGAAGAATTGCAATATAAATACCGATATCAAATATTATATAACGACAGCTAAAATAAAAACGAAGAGAAGAAGAAGAAGAAGAAGAAGGAAAAAAAAAAAAAAAAAAAAAAAAAAAAAAAAAAAAAAAAAAAAAAAAAAAAAAAAAAAAAAAAAAAAAAAAAGAACTATACATACATATATATATATATATATATGTATATATATATGGAGACTCAGCACCTCTTTGTGAACACATCACGTGCAACAGTTTTGCAACCGCTATAAAGCGCTCACTAATTTCCTCACCACATTCTTTCTCACTCGTCCTCTTTTTCTTCACCTTTTCAAATTCTCCATCTTTCATCTTGTAAGTCATGTCTCTCTCAGAACTCCCCTTTCACTCGGAAAACCTGGAAGAGTTCATCCCTGATATTAATGAGCTTCTCATGGGCGGCCATTACACGTCTAAAGTAGCCACTGATGGCATTTTGGATATTCATTCTGTAAGATTCGCCAGCGCCAATGCTAAGGAAACAGCTAGGTTCATGGAATACGCCTTTGGCCTCCAAGAAATTGCCTATAAAGGTTTAGAGACCGGATCCACATTTTTAGCATCTCACGTAGTCAGAACTGGCAATGTTGTATTCGAGATAGTCAACTCTCTTGGCCAGGCCAACGGCTACACCAACGGTAACACCAAATCGGGTATAATGGACGAAGAAGAATATGCCATTATAACCAGTGACTTTGTTCATCGCCATGGTCTGGGGGTCCTAGATGTGGCTATATCTGTGGTCAATGCGGAAGAGAGTTTCGCAAAAGCAGTCAAGGCAGGGGCCTTGGTGGTGAGTGAACCCATGGTTGTTTCTGACGATTCAGGCTCAATTAAGACTGCCACTGTACGTGTTCCAGATACAGACTTGATGCACACTCTTGTGGAGAACATAAACTATACTGGGGTGTTCATGCCATACTACCAAAAGTCCGAGCTGGTGGTAAAACCAGGTAACAACGTCGGTTTAAGATGCGTGGACCACTGTGTCCAAAACCATACGTGGAATCTCATGATGCCCTACGCCAGATTCTACGCAGCAGCTTTTGGTCTCCACAAGTTCTGGTCTGTTGACGATAAAGACGTGTATACTGGAGCCACTGCTTTGAGGTCTATAGTGATGGCCAGTGCCAACGGAAAAGTGAAATTGCCTATCAACGAACCAGCAAAAGGTCAAATGAAGAGCCAGATCGAAGAATTCTATGACTTTTACAATGGCCCGGGAATCCAGCATATTGCCTTGAGAACCACCGATATTTTGGCCACTGTGACGGAGTTACGCCACCGTGGAGTGGAGTTCAACACTATTGCCGATACTTACTATGAGAACCTCGAAAATCGGTTATCTGCTGACTCTATTGAACTATATGAGGATTTCGATCTTCTCAAGAAGAACCATATCTTGGTGGATTTTGATCCCGAGTCTCGGTTCAAGACTACCAGGGGCATCTACAGGTGCAACTACATTCTTCAGATCTTCACTAAACCGCTCCATGACCGGCCCACGTTGTTCTTTGAGATCATCCAAAGACGCCACCATAACGGTTTTGGAAAGGGCACCTTCAAGGGTCTTTTTGAAACCATCGAGCTCCAGCAAAAGCTCCGTGGTACTCTAGTTCCTTCCGACAAGCATTAAAAAACATGTTAATATACATAACCAGATGCCCCACTGCAATCTCAATCCAGATAAAAGAGCATCAAACCATAAACTCGAAGATGCTCCGCATGTTCACGTACCGACGGCCACATTCACGCAAGTACGCGTTAACAACATCTCTGGAACACTCAAACAACGCTCTGTTCTGCTCAGCCAATGCCTCCACTTGTCCGGTGCTGAGCTCAGTGTTTTGGCCGCTGCCGTCCATGGAAATGGGCCGGAGCTTCTTGCTCTTGGCCTTATCCACATCGAAAATGGCATCCAAGTACAAAAGCTGGTTGTAGAGGGCCTTGTCGGTGTAATTGTACCTCATGACTCCTTTACACCCGTGTGCTTTTCCCGAGGCACCAATGCATCTCTTACCGTAAACGGAAATCTGCCTTGTCTTGATGCCGCACGCCGAGTCGTCGCAAACCACCCACCCAGCGTAGTACGTGGCCAAGTGCTTCTTGATGAAATGCTCGAGTTGAGCATTTATGGCAAGAGCAGAAAAAGTGTGGTTGCACTTGCCGCAGCTGACACCGTTGAAGGTGACCTTATAGTCTGGAGACGCCATAATGCCGCCAAACCTGAACCGGGCTCCGCATTTGCACTGGAGAACAAAGAACGAGCACCTGTTGAACCGCTCCATGTCGCTAATGTTGGACTCGAGCGGCATGATGTCGGTCTCGTGGCCCTCGGAGTTCCTGAGACGTGCGACGAACTTCCTTGTGTCGAGTCCAAGCGCAGACGCCACTCTCATCATGTCTATGCCCTCAATACGGTTCATGAGTCTCTCCACAGGGGCGTAGATCTGCTTTTCCAAGTAATACTCGGTGTCGGGCTTAAAATCGGCCTTGTTTGCAAGTGCTTCTTGCATGGCTCTGGATCTTTCCGCCGGATTCGTCGTTTCGTCCGCCTGCGGAGCCGTCACCACGTATGTAATCACGCTGCCGGCCTTGATCACTTTGCCAGCCTTGCGGAGTCTCAATGCAACTTGAACCGGTGGCATCGTCTTCCCGTTCGGATAGTTGTTCGGGTCCTTGGAGAGACGAGTATTGATCTGGTACTTGTCGACAGAGTATTCGTTGGCATCAACTTTCTGCTTCACTTGCTCCAAATATTCGTAGATCTCAGACAATGCTTGTTCGGGATCAGCGTCGGTCAAGAGCTTCTTCAACACAAACGTGGACACCTCCTTCGACAATGGACAGTATTCACGACGTCTCATATCAAGTCCTTTCACCTCCAAAACACTGATTTCTTTCCCGGTTTTCTTATCAAGACTGACGTTCATGGCTGCATACTTCTTCTTGGCGTGCAAGAGCAACCGCTTGAACACATTGTCTGTGTCGATCTCTAAGAGCTTGTATCTCTCGTTGACTTGCACTTTAAAGTCTTCACCAATCTTGAGCGCTTCAGACAAAGTGGTTACCCCGGTATCGATCATGACCGAGTCTGTATCACCGTAAACGACCCGTAAACCAATCAGCTCAGCCAATTGTCTCGTATCCATTAAGATCTCACGTCCTTTATTGGTGACCAACATGGCCAAAGGCTTGGCGTAGAACCGGGAGTTCACGTATCCCAAGCACCCGTACATCGAGTTGGCGGTCAACTTCAACGCCTGCTGCTTGATGTCAAATTGTGCACGTTCGTGGGGAGTGTTCTTGGGATTCTTAAGCAATTTCTTCACCTCTCGCCGCCTGGAAACCAACGCATTAAGCAATCTCGGCAAAACCCCCGCAGCAGACTCTCTGTTGGGAAGGGACGGGAGGTCTCTATTCTCGTCATGCGTGATGTTGTATGCGCCACGGTCTACCGTGGTAAAACAAATATTGAACTCTTGGATGATACTGGGGTACAACGAGTTGAAGTCCATTACCAAGATGTAGTTCTTGTGCAAACCTTTCTCTGGCTCAAACACCAAACCACCCTGATATTTGGGCTTCTTGTTCGACGTGACTGTTGTTGCATCGTCCTCGGTAGCCTCAAGCTTGGCTTCTTGCTGATGACTGGTGTTCTTGTGGTACTTGTCCTCCTTGTCTGGAACAATGTAGTTGTTCCTCTTGAACTCGTGCAAGAGAATGTACTCGTTACGTCCCGCACGAGTACCGCTCAACGTGTGGGACCAAGCGTTACCGGCCAAATTGGTCAATTGCTTGGAAAGTGATAGTATCTGGAGGGCATATGCGATTTGCGCTGTAATCACGACCTGCGTAACGTTCTCTTTGAGCGGCATCAAGAAGAACGACGAGTCCTCCGCATACCGCGGGTTGTGGAAGTTGATCTCCACCGGATGGTACGTTTTCTGCAATACCACGTTGTACATCTCAGCCAAGTCCCACGACTGACACTTCGGCGTCAACGACTGGCCAAGTTCGTTTGCAATGTCACAGAGAAGTCTTCCCTGGAAGATTTCCCTGATGAGCAAGTTGTTGTTGAAACCGTTGCCTCTGCCGAACTTGTCTGGCCAGGTTTTCCTGTTCCTGCGTCCCATCGCTGACCATGTAGGCACCTTAAGGTCGTACATGCGGTGGACAATGACATCCAAAGAGATATTCTCGAGTCTGTGGCCAATGAAAACGTCGGAATCGACGTTCTTAATCAACGCAGCCAAACATCCAAGCAAAGAAGCCTCGTTAGGGAGTGTTTTGAGTGTAAGATTCAGCTTCTTTGCCGCTTGTTGGAGTCCAGGTGGGAATCCGATAGCCCCGATTGGTCGAACAAGCGTTACTAACTCGTCAGGCTTGATGTCTTCGTCAATAGGCGAATCTTGCGGCAAGTCCTTGTATGTCGCAAGCGAAACACAGGCTACTTCCTGCTTGTTGGCCTTTGTGTTCATGATGGTCTGCACTGAAATAGAAGTGACGGTTAAGTTTGGTGGAGGCATGTTGGAGTTCTGAATTGGCGTCACGCAAGCTGGAGAAGACACCGCAACTTCCACTTGGCAGTGTGACACGTTCTGGATGGCAGAGAAGTCAGCATTCTTGATCTCGAGCCAACATGGACCCATGATGTTCCTCTGCAACACCAAGGACTCGAAAATGTTTGCGTTGGTGCCAAAAATTCGCTTGAACGTCTCTCCCTCAACATCTGAAGGCATGACCAAACCCCTATTCTTCCCGGACTTGTATGGGAGAAGAACCTTCAAGTACTCTGTCTCGGCAGGAATTCCCGAGAGCTCAAATGCATACTTCATTTTCTCTGGCTTAGCCCGAAGACTCTCGAGTCCATAGTTGTCCATCAACAACGGAGCGATTTCCTCGTGAACATCCATCACAGACACAGGCTCAGAAGATTCTTCACCGTCAATGAGTCTGGTTTCCCTCGGCAACACATATAGTTCTCTGGACATATCATTGATTTGTACAACACCCGATACGAGCTTGTTGTCATTGGTGAGCACTTTGCCAAAGAGAAGAATCGTGCTATCGGCCTCAGCATAGTCGAGCCAGAACATTTTGAGAGTATCGCCATCAGTGATGTTTTCCTTATCGAGCTTTTCAGTGTGAGACATGGACGCGTAAGTTCTCGAAGGAGAGGATGTCGGAAGACTGGACGCCTTCACCGCCGAGATGGTAGCAGCAGTTGAAGCAGCCGCTGGTGCAGCAGCACGGGGCCTTCTTCTCACGACAACATCGTCGTCATCGTCATCATCATCTTCTTCGTTCTCTTGCTCGAACACGTTTTCTTTGTTGTCTTCAGATTTGTCGCCAGTCTTATTGTAATCTGCATTGAGGTCGTCATTGTCAAGATCGACATTTCTCAGAGCAACAGGAGAAGACGCTGGAGGCTCTTGTTTGACTGGCGAAGAAACACTGTCGAAGTCATCATCTAGAGCCTCCAATTCTTGCGTATCGTGGACAGCCAAAGGATCATCTAAAGGATCGCCGCGGGCTTGTCTTTTGCGGTTAGACGTGGAGAAGGTATCAGCACGGGCAGGAGCCTTCTTCGTGTGCAGTTTGGACGAGGTTGTGAATACCAGCTTCTTCTTCCCGGGCTTAAATACAGTGAAGTCATCCAAAATGTCGTCGATGGCAGCATCATGCTTAGGGGCAGAATGAGCAGGGTTTGCAGTTGGCTTTGTGTTTGAGTTTCCAGCAGGGGCGAAGAAATTGCTGATGTTGGCCGTTTTCAAGATTTTGGTGGGTTTGGTGACTTTCTTGCGTCTCTTTTTGGAGCCTTCGACGACATCGGCATCTTCATCAGAGTAGTAGTTGGGTCTATTGGAATCATCCCATTCGTCAACACCGTTATCAACGTAGCCTTCGCCATTGTCGTCAACGATGAAATCATCATTCATAAGCTGATCGCGCTTGTGCTGTCTGAAAGTATCCTCATCGACCTCATCGTAGATTGAACCATCCTCATCATCAGAAAGGGCCGAGAAGACACCGGTTCTTCTGGCCTCACGTAATCGCTTTAGCTTGTCTTTTTTGCTCACTCTGGACAGCATGGAAATGGACTATGGAGGAAAAGACAAGGAGAAGATGAGTGGGAATAAAGGAGCGCGAGACGCGATGTTAGAAATCAATAACCTGCAGACAAGAGACTTTTTAAGGAGACGCGACGGTGGCTGCTCTGCGGTTGAGTATAGACGATATAAGCGATAGAAATTTGATGCAACCAGACTGCTTTCTTAGGTTCCAATTGAAGAGTAGGATTTCTTCCAATTTGCGGTGAAGAGATTATTCGAAGTGAACCGCGTCTGATTTTTTTTTTTTACCTAAACCACGCGTCTGGTTATATACAGTACCAGATGGTAGCTATTGCTTAAGGTAAAAAAAATAAGAGTGCATCCGACTGGCTGCGTTCGTGTAAATGGGTAAAGTCTCAATTGAATCAGTAATCCAAGAATCCCGATCCACACATTCTTTTCCACAGCATGCCATATTCAAACATTATGTCTATTCCTCTCTGAAATTGCATCCCTGCCGCTAAACCCACTGCAAATACTCGATATTAGTGAATCCTGTATATAGTCCGATATCCAGGTTTCAGGTTTGTAAGGGTTCCCTTATAAAATAGTATAAATAAGCTTCCCCAGTATTGTTACTCTATGAGAGATACATTATTTTAGTTACACGCTTTTTCTTGTTTAACTTACTTTTTAATTTACTATACTGTATATCTTTACTTGTTTATTCTCCTTCCTTAATTATATTGACGAGGCCTCGTCTAAGTGCTCGTCTCGATAAGTGAGGGATTGCAGGCAACTTTTTTATCATTATTAACAGTTACACATTCGCAAGCCTAAGGCTATTCTAAGTTCTTTACCAATAAATGTCGTTTGCAGACTACGATTTGGAAGCCCAGAAGGGCGGAAAACCAACACATCCAAACCAGCCGTCAAATGAGTTGGACTCTATTGTGGCAAATACTTCGTCTCAATTACAACAATTCGGCCAGCTCATAAACCAATTTAATAATCAAAGAAAGCTCATTGGCTCCAAGAGAGACTCTTTGGAGTCCCGGAATCAGACCGATGCTCTTCAATCTCGAATCTCTGACCTTGATTCGGCTATTCATTCGCTCATTATGAACATAAACAAAGCCATGAACTCCGAGTCCACACTTGATGTAACTGAGAGACAGAGTATGGCCAAAGACAGACTTTCTACTGAATATCATCATCTTCATCTGACATTTGTTTCTTCCCGCAGAGTGTACAATGAGCGGAAGTCGTCTGTTCCTTTAAAGAGCACCGCTGAAGTCAACGAAAGAACGCCTCTTGTTGGCGACAATTCATCTCAACAACAACAACAACAACAGCTAACCGCGGACGAAATCGAACAGTCTGAACTACAATACCATATTCTTCTTACGGAAGAACGCAATCGTGAAATCAACAGGGTCTCTGAGGGCATCCAAGAGGTGAATTCCATCTTTAAGGACCTTGGTGCTCTTGTTAATCAGCAAGGAGAGCAGTTGGACACGATTGAGGAAAATGTGTCTGAATTGCAAGGCAATACACAACAGGCATCACGTGAACTCCACAAGGCTCATGAATATCAAAAACGCAGGAGCAAGTGGAGTTGTATTCTTTTAGTGGCTCTTCTTATTGTGGTTTTAGTTGTGGTTCTTGCAGTGATGTCATGATGATTGAGTCATTGCGGAAAAAAAAAAAAATACTAATCTATGCGCGTGGGGGATCCCCGCGCGGCTGAATTTTCCAAATTAGGCCCTTTGTTTGGCGAACCGCTATAAATTAACGGCCACCTTTTAACCATTTGGTATTCGTCTTTCCCTAAAACTTCCTCACCGAAGCATATGCCAAATCCGGTGATATCACGGAGGTTGGCCCCCTCGGAGAATTTCTTTCGATGCAGAACGGAAAATGGCTTCTATCGAAATTTTGCTGCCATTGCAAAGTACAACAATCTGCTCCACGACTTGCCTTTGCTATACAAAGCTTTGAGGAAAACCTTGGTGGATTATCACATTCTCCTTTGCAATGTGTTCAAAAATCACGAAGAAAGATGCTGTGAGTTTCGCCCTATAGAATCAGCACGCTTGAAGGATTTCGTCACATTCATTACTGATTACTCATGTCTGGATCCCAAATCTGTGGAGAGGTTCTTAGGGTTTTTGTGTTTTGGTCAATTCTTTGAACTCTACGAGGATAAACCATTGTTCCATTTGTTTATATCTCAGGAATCCTTTGCTGGGGCTACTTTCGAACACACTATCGCCGATGGTGTTGTTGCGCCTATATTCCACGAAATACTCCTAGATAACTTGGCTATTTGTGAAAAGCTTGCTTTTCTGCTGGAGTACAACGCCATGTACGGAGAGCCCCCAGAAGAGATCAATATGGACACAATGATATTCGATATGAAAACAGACAGGAAGTTCTTGCGCAATTCGCTTCCTCCAACCTCTGAAATGATCATGGAAGACCCTAAACTCGACCATATATACGGGGATGCAAACCACTATTCCATGAAGGCTCCTCAAGGGTACCCTCAGAAGTGGCCAGGTCGTTTTCCAAGCTCCATGAGTTTTACGGTGGCTATGAGGTTGGTAAAGATCTACCCAGGAGAATTGGCCCAGATTCTCAAAAAGTGCAAAGAAGAAGGAGTCACATTAACGTGTTACTTTGCAGTTATTCAGGCATTGACGCTTGGTCCCATTTACGGCACGGATCACCATACCAGTGCTTTGATAGCTGTGACAATGAGGCGATTTCTTGTTCCTGAAGCGTTGGAAGAGCCATA
The DNA here is from genome assembly GCA_030582955.1 of Osmozyma tolerans. Taxonomy (NCBI): domain Eukaryota; kingdom Fungi; phylum Ascomycota; class Pichiomycetes; order Serinales; family Metschnikowiaceae; genus Osmozyma; species Osmozyma tolerans. The sequence goes on from JAJMHH010000082.1 coordinate 19,397, forward strand.
CAAAGATATATTAGCCAAGGCCAATTACAAAGTCCTCGGAAACTTTGCCCATATGGGTCTTCCTGAGCTCTTTCCCCCAGTAAGGAAATTTTCATGGGAACTTGTGAGGAAGGTGAACTCAGACCTTCTCCAAACAGTGAAAAACCGAAGGTTACTACACTCCACCCGGGGATTCACGTCCCAGGCAGACGCAATTGATAGCAACGAGACACTCTTTACAGTGGGGATCGGCAAGAGCAAAGCAGACTCAGTCAAGATTTCCAATGTTGGGTTTGCCAATTTTCCCGTCTATACCGAGGGAACGAGACAATGGAGTATAGACGATCTTTATTTTGCGCAGGACATGGCTCCTACAGCAGCGGAGTTTATGCTTAACATGGTTTCGTGTCCTAGGGGAGGGTTAAGCATAATAGCGAGTTACTTTGACGATAGGTTTCGTCCTGGAGAAGAGGAGTTCTTTAGGGAGTTTCCAAAGAGGCTTAGACTGGAATTTTTGCGTCATGCGGGGGTGACTGAACCGGAAAAACTATAAACACTAATAATTGCATGGTAGGATGAGTATGGAGGTATGATACATTGGGAGTATGAGTATAAAGAAGTGGTAGTATGAGTATGGAGGTAGATGTAGTGTGCAAGCCGGAGGCGCGAATGTATCATCACCAACACCAAACCGTTACAGCCTAGTGGACCGCATTCCCTACAAAACACAATGGACAATTCAGATAGTCCGATGGAACTCCGATCTCGTGAAACTGGAGAATGGCTTGATCAAAACAAAATCCAGGCCGTACAACGATACGATGATTTCATTACCATAGATTGGATGGAAGATGAGCTAGATGAACACAGACAAAGACTAGCGAGGCAAAACCCAGCAACAACGTGGCTACAACAGTTGTTCCAGAATACGCGTACGTGGCTCGTTCTCGTGGCCATGGGCATCATCATCGGTGTCATAGCATCGTGTCTCAATATCATAACAGCATGGCTAGCGCTGATGCGTATGGGGTACTGCTCTCTGAACTTCTACCTTAATGAGGCATTCTGCTGCTGGGAGCAAGAGGGTCAATGCTCTAATTGGAAGCCATGGCTGCGTTTTGCCGTGTTCCGCTACGCTGCCTATATCTTTTGGCTGGCGATTTTCCTGACTATTGCGGCGTTGCTCGTCAAGAAACACGCACCTTCGGCTGCTGGATCGGGAATATCTGAGATCAAGTGCATTGTGTCCGGCTTTGTCATGGAAGGTTTCCTCGGATGGAAGACCTTAGGAATCAAGAGCTTGGGATTGCCCCTTGCTATCGCCTCGGGGCTCTCGCTCGGGAAGGAGGGTCCCTCAGTGCATTACGCCGTTTGTGTGGGCAACTCAGTGGCCAAGTTGTTTCTGGCGTACCGGAAATCTGCATCACGTGGTCGGGAGTTTTTGACTGCTACTGCTGCTGCTGGTGTGGGCGTGGCGTTTGGGTCTCCGATGGGAGGCGTGTTGTTTGCCATGGAGGAGATCGCGTCCACTTTCCAGCTTCTGACGCTTTGGAAGTCTTACGTGTGTGCTTTGGTGGCTGTTGGAACGCTAGCGTCGTTGAACCCGTTCCGAACGGGCCAGTTGGTGCTTTTTGAGGTTTCCTACCACACATCGTGGCATTACTTCGATCTCCCTTTCTACGCTCTTCTTGGATTGTTCGGAGGCGTCTACGGTATTGTTGTATCTAAGCTCAACAAGAGAGTGACAGGGTTCCGCAAGAGGTACTTGAAAAACCACGCTGTTGCCGAGGTGGTGACGTTGGCGGTGTTGACCGCATCCTTCAGCTACTTCAACCAATTTCTCCACTTGGACATGACCGAAGCCATGCAGTCGTTGTTCTACGAATGCTCGCTGGAAACCCAGCATGAGATGTGCCGAGCCGACTCCAACAAAACCCAGCTCTTTTTCTCCCTCTTGTTCGCCACTTTTGCCCGCTCTGCCCTTACTATCATCACCTATGGCTGCAAAGTGCCAGCTGGGATCTTTGTGCCGTCAATGGCTGCTGGAGCTACCTTCGGTAGAGCGTTGGGACTAGTGCTTGAGAAGATTCATCAGAACCACAGAGAATCTCTGTTCTTTAGCACTTGCCCTAAAGATGGGCCATGTGTCATTCCAGGAACTTACGCTTTCATTGGTGCTGGTGCTGCCTTGAGTGGCATAACTCACTTGACTGTCACAGTGGCCATCATCATGTTTGAGCTTACTGGTGCTGTTAGGTACATCATCCCCACAATGGTGGCCATTACGGTGACGAAAATCGTGAATGATAAATGGGGAAAAGGTGGAATTGCTGATCAAATGATCACGTTCAACGGTCTACCATACATCGACCCCAAGGAGGAGTTTTCGTTTGACGCCACTGTGACTGCCGCCATGTGCTGCAGCACGGCTGTCTTCACAGCAGACTCTACACAGACAATTGGCCAGGTTCGTGATGTTATTGCCAAGACAAACTACAAAGGGTATCCTGTGGTCAAGTCGGTTACCGAACCGGAGATTTTGGGCTATGTGACCCGGTCGAGTCTAGAGTATGTGTTGGAAAGCTATGACGATGCCACAGAGTGCACGTTCAACCCAGCGCAGACCCACGATTCCACTGCTTATAATATGAGGCTGGTGATGAACCCGGCTCCGTTGGTGGTGAGTGTGGACACAACGCTCGAGTCTCTTATGGACATTTTCATTCGCATGGGCCCCCGCCATGTGTTGGTGCAAGAAGACGGATATCTTGTTGGGTCCATCACAAGAAAGGACATGTTGCGGTATGAGCACACCACGCACGAGAGACATTTCCCTATACAAAGCGACGGAGTTGACGAGGTGGTGTGGCAAAAGTTTCTCGATATCCAAGCAATCTTCAGAGGATTGGCAGCACGAGCTGGTCTCCAAAGGCTCGCTGGAGGCAACCGCATCTAGACGTCCCTCCACTTGCCCTGGTCCTTATACTTATTATAGAGAGTTCTGTAATAGAACCTGCTGTGCAGCTCTAGAAGCTGGCTCACGAGCTGAAGTTCGCTTTGTGATAGAAGCCCGAATACACTAAAGATTCCGGGCATCACCGCATCAGTTTTGTCACTTGAGAATGCCTGCTCCACTTGCGCATGGACGTAGTTGATGAGAAGAACATGAGCGTGTTTTCTTAGCATCCTCTTGTAAATAGCGGCCTGTGAAGTAAGCGAGTCAGCGTCTTTGCCAGTAGATTGGACTGACGGCTCACAGAGTGCAATCAAGAGTCTGGCAAGGTGAGCAGCAGAAGTATCCAGCAACTGTGGTTTGGAAAGAATGTGAACCATTCCAGAAACAACCCCAAGAAGAAGATGGTATCTGGAGTTGAACCTGTACCGATGGAATAACACCACATGAGCCACAAGGTTCACTGCTGCAGAGAATACTTCATCAGATACAGCGGTTTCTGTGATCAACGAGTCAGCCAAATCGACAACCTGCTCAATGGCATGCTGAGAAAACACCTTTGGCTTGTACTTTGTTAGGTTTGCAATATTATCCACGTGGCTCAATAAAGTGGCCGTGTCATTGGCAAAATCCCCCATTCTCGATATCATCAACAGCAAAGTTCTTACCAAGAATTCTCCTTTAGATGCCATATTGGTCATAATAAGCAGGACACCAACAAGCGTGGCGGAATAGTCCACATCGCCTTCTTGAGCGGACTCGATCACTAAGGAGTGTAAATCGGCAAAGAGTTCCTGGGACAATCTAGCCAAATAGCTCTTAAGTGCAGCCTGTAACGATTTTCCATATTGCAAGAAAGCTCCTTGTACGCCCAACACAACATACAAAGTGACCACGTGAAGAGCATGTTTGGGCAGTGATTCGCTTGCTGCTTTTGTGATGATGCAGAACAAGAGAGCCTGGGACTGCAAGTCAGAGGTTTTGGTGTTATAGTGGGAGGTGACTTTGAGAAGGTCTTTCTTGACTTTTTGCGAGAGTGGCTCTGGAAGTCCAGCAAGCGCTTGAAGAGTGGGCAAGTCTAAGGTATTATTGGCTGATTTCTCCACGAAAGCTTCACATAACTGCCTGTGAAGACTGGAGAAATCCTCGTCATTCTTGACAAGAGACCCTTGCAACACAACATGGCAAATACTTAGGATTTTTCCCACTTTCGAAGACCCGATTTTCTTCAAGAGGTACTTGAGGGCCCCAAGAACGTACTCTTTACTGGACTTGTCCTTGAAGTGGGAAATATGGCTGTTCCACACGGCGGATGCTATCTCAAGTGACACCAGCGAGGAGTCAGTGTCGAGGAATTTGATCAAGAATTTGAAATCCTTTTCGATGACACATGAAAATGTTGGCTGTTGGAGGATGTGAAGAAGGACTTCTCTAGTCAGAACATCTTCCAAGGACTCCTGGCATAATGACTCGGTGAAGTGGGCAAAGAACCGTCTATACACCGGTAGTGGCAAGAGAATAAGAATGCGGTTTCTTGTTTCTGTGGACACCGTAGCAGAGGACATGTAGGTTGCTAGAGAAGACAATAAGCCGGGCAACTCCATCACGACATTGGTGTTTCCCTCTATCAAGTGCACTATGCGGTCGGTTGGCAATTTGAATAATGCGTTAAGGAAGTTCTCGTGAGCATCTTTATAGTGGTCAAGAAGCACCAACCACCGCGTAGCGAACTCCTCGAGATCAGACTCGGCAAATGATGCCACGGCGTTGGTGAACAGAGAAGCATCAGCAAGCAGTAGGTCGGCAGTGAGCTCCACAAGACGGAAAAGCACATAGTAGTCGTACTTGGATGAGGTTTTCCTCGCTGTTACTTCCTTTATCAACCCCGGATGCTTCTCCAACACTTCGTCTCCGTAGATACAGAGAAGACAATAGAGGGCTTCGGGCCACTGGGGCGATGCAAAAGCATCAGAGTCGATGAGCGGCTTCACGGCATCCTGTTTGTCGTAAGAACAAAGCAAAAGTCCACGGAGTAAGAGAACCACCACTTTGTCAAGGCCAACGTCCACAAATTGTCTTGCAAGAAGCAAGAACTGGTTCCCCGAGAGGTCAGGGAGTTTTAGAGATAATGCCGATATCACCGAAGCAGATGCCCAGGCAATATTTGTCTTCACAGCGACCGGGTAGTGCTCAGAAATAAACGAAACAAGATTACGACCCTTCATGAAGCCATGAGCCAAGTCATCGGCTAGGAACGTCACCGTGGGCTCGTCAAGTTCAGCAGTAGCAGCAATGATCTCCAGAGCACGTTGTGTAGCCAAATGAGGATCGAGGCGGACCAAGTACCCAATAAGACGCCATGGCTTAGGAGACTTTGTATTGGCGTTTTCGTAGATGCGGACAAAGAGTTCCGGAGACAATGCACGGTTGACTTTGGCAAGAACAGCAAGCAACAGCTCGGCATGGGCCGCATAGTCGGCATGATGGGTGATTTTCAAGTAGATTGCCTCGCATGCCTCGAGGTTTTTGGCAGCCAAGTGGTTGATGATTTCATCGAAGAAGTAATCGATGGAGTGTACCAGAAGCGGTTTTCCACTAGACAAGAGGTCATCAGTGTGGGCCACTAAGGAGGCGGCCTTGGTTTCGTTGCCAAAGAGAACGGTCCTGTTGATGCGTTGCAAAGTGTCGGTTGTGGATGAGGAGCTTGTGGAAGAAAGAAAGCAAAGAAGTTCTGGAAGAGCCTCGGAGAAGTACCGTATGGTACTCTTTTTGGTGGGTTTGTAGGTAACAGAATGCTTCGGGAGACCAAATATCTTATCCACGGACTCTGTCCATTGGTTCATTTCCTCCTTATATGACATATTGTTAAGACACTTGGCGTAGCTGGCCAAGAACCCAGTGGCAGCGAACTCCTCCACGTCAATGTACCCCAGACGTAAAACCGTGCTTGTGAAATGGAACATTGCCGATAATAGACCAGTGTAGGCGGGATCGTTGCTGTTGTCACCGACAGCATCCACCACGGCGGTGATGACCTGGATGTACTTCACTTTCCTGAAAGACTTGGCCCGGGCAGCTCTATCTGAGGAAGAATGGTCCATCGTGTGCCAAACACGGTCCCAGAGACTCCATAGCGATGGCGTTAGCTTCCAATTCTTGAAGTTTTTCCCGATGAACTCATTCATTCGATCACAAACTAGATCAAACACAAAGTGGTGCTTGTTGATGAGAAACACATCCAAATTTCCATCGAGGAGCTGTGTGGAAACATCCACTGCACGAACAACGCCCACATCCTTGGATCGAAGAAGCTTTGTTGTGGCTTCTGCGGTCTTTAGTGGTTCCATGTGCTAAAAGGATGGATAGAATGTGCTAGTGCGATGATGTATGGAATTTTTCGCGATGCCTTTCTTCACATCGAGGTTTTACTACGATAGTCTGCTTGTGAAGTTCTTGTGAGTTGCTTATGAAATGCTGGTGAATTACAGTCGTACGCTGGTACTGATGATATTCTATGGCACTGATAGTGGCATGGAGCCAATGCAGTCTACATTCTTGTTGAAATTACGTATATTATGCTAATGGTACATCTAGATCAACAAGGTCTCGATCTTGTCCTTGATGGCAAACACCTGGTTCTTGATAGAAGAGGCATCGTTGGAGGTGACAGAAGCAGCAATCACTGGTCTGGAAACACCACATGCTCTGCCCAAAGCGGTCTTGGATGGCACAAACACGTATGGAACGTTCTTGTCCTCACACAACAAAGGCAAGTGCAACAAGATTTCAATAGGCTCGGTGTCAGCGGCCATGATGATGAACTCAGAGATACCTCTGTTCAAAGTCTTGGTGGCCTCGTTAGCACCCTTCTTGAGTTGTCTCAAGTTCTGAGATTGCTGAACAACATCCAAGATTTGCTGAGTCAACTGAGAGTCAGCCAATGGGAAAGCTTTTGGGTTAGTTTTGGTGGACATTTTTTAAATAATCTTTAGGCTCCTTGCAGAAATAGCTCGCCGATTGAAGAGTAGAAGAAGAAAATCTTGATGACTTTTTTTTTTTGTTTCCCATCTATCGCGAGATGCCCTCGTGACTAGTCACGTGCAACTCACACTAGTAATTGGTGTCACGAAACAACCAAGCACAGTGCCTTAGACGATACAATTATGGATGGTATCAAAATCTAGTTTCGATCTTGCTTTCATTGATCTTGAATTTGAAGTGTCCTTTTATTGGCTGGTTTTAACGGTGATGCTGTTTTTCTTAACAGACTGCGAAATACCTTTTTGAGCACAAACCATAAACGCGGTGCCCGTCACTTGGCCAACAACAGAACAAAACAACCACCATATTTAACGAAATTGTCTAATCAATTATTCTGATACTCATCTCCCTCTAATACGGACCCTCCTTTTTCGGGAAGTCACCCGTCACGTGACTAGCCAGACTCCACCCCAAAATGAACTCAAACCTTCATATCTGAATCTCTACAATGTAAACCCTTTTTTCCCTTGGTATTTGCACTGCTTAATTTTCCTCCTTTCAATCCACTAAGCGAGCTCTCCCTCAAGCCTAATCGCAATCACTATTAATCGCATCCTGCATATTGTGGCCGTTCACCACCTCTCACCAGAAAAAAATTGGACTTTGGACGGCCTCTCCTAATAATATCACTGCTTTCCAATCCATCCCTTCAATTCATCCAGAGATAATGTCTGACTTGTGGTATGTCAATCTTCATCGATAATTTCTGCAATACGCTTATAAACACAAGTTTGTCCTGAAATGCCTCCTCATGTTTTGGACACCTGTTATGCGTTTGATCGTCACTCCCCTAGTATTCCATGTCAGTGTCAACAATTACTAACAAATCAAGCCCAGTGTATGCTCCATTCTTCGGTGCTATCGGCTGTACTGCCGCTATTGTTTTCACATGTTTTGGTGCTGCCTACGGTACCGCCAAGTCCGGTGTTGGTGTGTGTGCCACCTGTGTCTTGAGACCAGACTTGTTGTTTAAGAACATTGTGCCAGTCATTTTGGCCGGTATCATTGCCATTTACGGTTTGGTCGTTGCCGTGTTGTTGACTGACGGCTTGAAGCAAACCCAGGCTTTGTTCTCCGGCTTCATCCAATTGGGCGCTGGTTTGTCTGTCGGTTTGGCTGGTTTGGCCGCTGGTTTCGCCATTGGTATCGTCGGTGACGCTGGTGTCAGAGGTACCGCTCAGCAACCAAGATTGTTTGTCGGTATGCTTTTGATCTTGATTTTCGCCGAAGTGTTGGGTTTGTACGGCTTGATCGTTGCTTTGTTGTTGAACTCTAGAGCAAGTCAAGACGTCACCTGTTAAAGAATCCTCTTTTGAAAGGACTAGATTTTGCGCTTTTTCCTTTTCTGTGAACACTGACGCCTACTAAAAGCATCTTTTTTTGTCACTTGATACAAATTTTCATTTCTATATTCGCGTAGACCCGTTGGCGGTATTAAAACCATTCTTTCTTTACCTACCCCCCATCGAAGCTTATCAAAGAAAATTCAAATTCCGGGGCACCTTGTTTATTGCTGATTAATATACACCTTGCCAATTTTGACCACGATGCTCTCCCTCAACGTCTTTATAAGCATTGTGACATCTGGAGGAATCTCAGCGCCTCTGACTTTCAAAACACACCTCCAATCTGAGGCAACATCAACAGTAGAAGCTTGCTCCACCGCTGTATGGTATGGTTCAGAGATTTCTTCCGGTTTCTGTGCAAGCAGAGCCTCAAAGGCGTCTATAAGCTCTATAATAACGATTAAGTCCTGTAGCTTGAAGTACTTCTCTTCAAATAATGGCAAAAGCTGAGCAAATAGTAAAGGAACAAATTTCTTGGGGATGAACTTGAAACGAATAAGATGGAATATTCTTGACAACTTTTTCGAGAATGCACCCGGGTCATCCATACACTGTAAGTATTCAACAAACACAGCATATGGCGCAAGACACAGTCTTATTAATGGATGACAAACGAAAGATTCGTCAACTTTGCGAGTAATGAAATTCTGAATAAGTTCATCTTCAAAAGGCTTGCTCTGAAGAAGTGCAGTTGCAAACAAGACTTCCCAAACAATGTAGTGGATTTTCTTCATGGCAATAGCCAGTTCTTCAGAAGGAAACTCATCATAGCAATTAGCCAACATGTTCATGGCTTCGTAAAGATGTCCATCGTCAAGGGACCGTTCCCCTTGTTGCAAGTATAGCTTTTTAACCGTGTGGGAAAGATCGAGCTTGGAACAGATTGTCAATGCCCATTCCATGTCGTCATTAGTGTAGCACTTGTAATGAGGGAGGAACCGATCCACGACTTCCTTGCTGAGACGAATGTTCTCCTCATTCAGCGATACGATCGGATGTATTAGTATACCCAAAGCAACAGGTACAAGCTGATGAGACTCAAGGCACTCAAATGAGTGCCTTATTAAAAGATAGTCCGATATCAATCTGGGAGAAGATGGGTTTGCACCGCCTAAAGAGTCGGCCAACACCTCTTCGTAGTACGGCCTCAACAAGCCTCTGAGCTCGAAAAGCTTACTGACATAGGCGGCGGTGGGTGGATCGTAACGGTCCACAGCGAGAATCACACGAAGATAGCTCTGGTGGAAGAGATCGTGGAAGGCGTCCTCGATATCCGAGGCGATAGTGCCCTTTTCCTTGACGGCAAGCTTGTAGTAGTCATCATAGACGGAGTCGTCGTCGTCACGGACTTGATAGAGGGAAAGAGCAGCGTAGAGCTCGTACCACGTGGATACAAAAGAGGAAATAGTCTTTGGGAGTCCTGTAATCACACCAAGAAGATCTCTCACTTGAGATGCAATGACAACGTGGGGGCCCTCTGTGATGCCTTCTTTAAGTTTTTTGTAGTTGTCTCTCATTTCACAAGCTGTACGCTTCCATTCAGGAAATTGCCCTTTGAGTGCCATGGAAGTATATGAAGAAACCAAAGTTTCGAAGTCGGAGATGATGGCATGCAACTGCGGGCACGATTGTTCGAGCTCGGAGTACTTGGAACTCTTTAATGACATGGACGCCTGTTCAAACATGCCTCTAGTGAGCAACTCCCCCATATACGTAGTCCAAAACTGAGGGTGCAAGTATGGCGTGGGGGTATTGTAGATTATTTCTTCAATTAGATCGTTATCAGGTTTGGGATCGAACTTGTTGATCCACGACGTGATGAGTTCTGGTCTTTGGCGGTCGGTGGAGGGGAAAACGTTTGCGTAGATACACTCGAGAAGCGACTGGAGATCATAGTAGGCGTCCACGTCCTCTTCATGGAGGTCGTCCTTGACGGCGTCGACGAAGTCACGGTAATTATCGAGGATCAGGGAAAATGCCTGGTTAATTTTGCTGATTTTTGCCTCCTTAGCTGAGTTCTTCCCGAACCCGCCCAGCGTAGTCACAAGCCCCAATGGCTCACCATCGTCGTCGTCTTCTGGTGATAGCTGGACATCAGAATTGGTCAATTCCTCCGTCACTTTGTAGATTGCTGTGATGTAGTTGGCGTGGACACTGTAGAACCCGTGGTCTTGTTTGGTGGACGATTTGTAGGCGGCCGGATCGAACTGGAATTCCAAATCGGCTCTTTTATGGAGCCAATCCTGGAGCAGAGGATACTTCTTCTCTATGGCATTCTGAGAGGAGTTGGCTGAACCCATTGAGTCAGTAGGACTCAGAGTCAAGGACGAATCGTCCGGAATATTAAGCATTTCAATATCATCAAAGTCCATCATGATCACCGATTATTTTTTTTAGAACTTGATGATTTGGACTTTGTTATGTTTCTATGTATTAGTTTTTCTTACCTTTTTTTTATCATCACCTTTGTTTTGGTGCGCACTACTACCCATTTTTTTTATTTTTTTTTTACTTTACTTTTTTTCTCTTTTCCTCGCGTCTATAAAGTCTCTTTGGGTGCGAATGTTGCCAACTTATACGCAATTGAATCAAGCTTGTATCTTTGGGCCCAGCAATTTTTAAGTTTTCTTTTCTGCCCAGAATTCATGGTTCTCCAATGACGGAGAATTCTCCCATCGTACACCGTTTGGTTGGGGATCGGTACTACCACTTCCATATCTTTCTCCTCTTCACTGACTTCTCTGGTTGGATCAAACCTTGACTCGTGTCCAAACTTGATCGCTTGTTTGGTAAGCTCGTTGTAAGCATCACCTTCAATACTGATATCCTCATCGTAACTGATTCGATAGATTCCCCCACTCACTGTTCCAACATACACAGTAGCATCTTCTCGAATAGGCAATATCACATTAACCTGGTCCTTGACGTTCACAATGAAAACATGGTCCGTTTCTTTGATCCTGCCCTCCTGGTCCACTATAGTACTCCCCGAAACATTGCCAAAGGAATCGGCCACTATTAGAAAAGCATCATCTGTGCTTGATTGGGCCGAAATAGCAGTGATAAAGTTGTAGTCAGTGAGCATTCGGAGTTTCTCGATCCTCTGCTTCCCATCAGTTACCACGATCCCGTTACTGGCATCCCCAATTGCAATGAGATCACCAAAAAGCGGCGCAGCGTCAACGCCGAAAGTAGAGAACCCAAATTGTCTGTCACAACCGTAGCTTCTCCACTGATATTCGTCACTAAACTCGAGATAGCACGCCACATAATCTGACCCAATCACATGGAGTGTGCCGTCATACACCAACTTTTGCACAGACATCGCCTCGGGAAAGCTTCCATGGACGGTCGGATTGGCCACATGAACAATTTTGCCTTTTTTGATCCGGAAAATAGGGAGCATTTTGTCCCAGCTCTTGTCACTGTTGGCTACGACAAAGTAATGTTGTCCAAGCTGCAAGTCATCGTCTTCCGGCAAAAAGTGAAAGTCCGTATAGCTGGGTTCGTGCTCTGCCTTGCCGTATGTGTCCACAACTTCAAGAGTATCTTCTCGAATCAAGCTGAGGAAGCATTTTTTCTCGAATCTTCTTGTTCTTCTGTTCACGCTGACATCGGCTTCAATCCTCAAAATGTACTTTGTTCCAGGAACATATTTGCTCTTTAGAATAAGCTGATCAGAGAAATGGGCTTCCATGCACCTCTCGTGATTACCGTATTTGATCAACTCTATACCTCCATCAGAAAAAAGAACTAAGGCATGTTCATCATCAACTGCCACAGAATGACAACATGTGTTAGGGAATGTACTGATCTCTTTCAATTGAGCAAATGGAGCCTCTTCGTCACGTTCCAACAAAGAAACACTTCTTTTATCATAAAATAAAGCAGTACCCAGCTCAAAAGAAAGCGACGGAATGGACGCTATTTGAGGGCGAAGGTTAACGCTGTTCTTAACTTCTCCATTCAGGCAAAGGAATTGCCAAAGGGCACCTTCCTGATCAACAAGAACAAGAAGCAGCAAACCCTTGATAGAAGACAATATGACGGAACTCACAGCAAAACAGTCTGCTGGCAATTCGGGGCTGAGCAAAAGAAAAAGACCGTTTTTGTTGAGCTCGAAGAGATTGTTTGAGCCGTCAAAAAGAGTCACGAAAATCAAGGTTTTTCCGCCGACAACACCGTGACTTAAGGAACTAGCATGGCCCTCCAACTGGTACTCGTGATGTGAATCCCCAGCAACAACGAGTGCTTCCTGTGAAATATAAACAGATGTACCGTTGTCAAGAGTCACATTAAAGTCTTTCTTTGCTAAGGATTCCTGGAGGTAGGAAATACCATTATGCCAGTCTTGGCTGTTTAAAGTCCGGATCTTGTCTGTTCGGTCAGTTCGTAGATCGACGGTAAAGACACTGAGGATTTCGTTGGATGATGAAGTCGAAGCATAGGTGAAAACATTATCCAATTTGGACATAAGATGTAGGCGGTTGTGACCCAGTCCATGCAAATGAGACGACACGATGGACTCGACTATCTTTAATGGCTGCAGGTACCTTCTGAGCTCACCACCATAGAAACCGCCCTGACTAACAAGTAGCATCGGGCTGTGTGCATCAGGACCAAAGGAGTATTTATAATCGAGGTCTAGGATCGGAGAAGATGCTGGGAAGTATGCAAGGATGTTTATATGTGGAGATTGTGGGAGAATGCGGAACAAGATAGACCGTGAGGTCTTGGAAGAGGCAAAGAACACATTTCCCTGGATGTGGACCAAAAAATCTGAAGGAGTTGTCCTTTGAAGGTCAAGGATGCGGAAATCCAACACCGTGAGCGTGGAACCAGTCCATTCGGTGTCGAGAAATACAATGAGCGATTGACCAGAGTCTGATGTGATCAAGAAACGTTTCTCGTCAATGGCAGTGAAAGCGGAGAAGGAGGAGCCGAGGTAGGGGGCATGGGTCATGAACAAAGTGACAACATTTCTCGCTTGAGAAACCCTAAAGTTGGGGGAGTCCACGAGAGTATCAGCCAAAGAAGCACGTTGTGCTGGAGCAGGAAAGACGTAGATGCACAAATCACTCACCACCATTACGCCTCCGGACGGTAGTGGCACCAATAACGATGGGGCCTCTTTGAAGTCTTCAAATTGTTGATAATCCAAGGTGCATCTGTCAGAACTCATGTTGATGCGGTAGTACCGTAGAGAGTACCTAAACTCAAAGTCTCGGTATAGCACAGCCAAGTGGTTTGATCTTGTGAGTGGTACAATCCGACACACTGTGATGTTCCCAATAGGAAGCGTTTCGTAGATACCGATATGAGGATTAATCAAAGACAAGCAGCCCGGGATTCGGTAGCAAAATAGAGCATTCAGCTCGTCAGTCCCAGCAAATGTGCCTATTGTGGGCAACGGAACCAAGGACTGATTGACGTCCACACCAACGGAGTCAAAGTGTCCAATGTGTTCATCCGGCACCAACACTGAGTTAGCTAAATGCAAATAGACAACTTTGGAGGATGTCAAGACGGCAATTGAGCCGTTCCCCGAGGATTTTGGCACTGGAATGACAGCAGAAATGTCATCCTTTAGGGAACTGGAGGTGACGAGGTGAAGAAAGGGTTTCTCCTGGGGCGAGAAACGGAAAACACGAAGAAGCGATTTGGACGCCACCACGAGATTCTGACTTTCACCACATTCTAAGAATGCACCGCAGCACGCATCCACCTGGGCCTGCGGGATTACCAGATCAACGATCACGGCCATGGCGAATATGTAAGGAGGCAATTCACCATCGCAGGAGAATGAAGGTTATATGCAGGATATTATACCCAGATGTTATAGAGGAAGATTTGAAATGTTCAGAAAACCGGTTATTCTTTTCGAAATTCAGTAAGAATTAGTCTATGGTCGAGAGGAGCAGAATCTAGAAACGAGGAAACCTTTGGAATTGGACCATTTATTTTATACAGGACAGTAAAGGAAAGTGGCACCTTGAAATCTCCTATTGCCCTTAGTGTGCCTTCCTTTTGCTGCGCCTGGATCGCGATTCTCCAGCCCATAACGTTATGGTTTCCGCGGGGGATATCCATTCCGGCCGCGCCCTAGAGAAGTGCCAAAATGCGCTTGGCTGCTATCTCGGGGAAAGCAAAAGGCAATTTCGCAACGTTTCGCCGCCAGAGCCGATCTTAATGAAATTCTCCTTACCACTTACCTTCACTTGTAGAATTTTTACCTACTTTTTCTTTTGCTCTTTTTTACCATCACTCTATATTTTAAACTATAGATTTTTATATTTCCTTAGAATATTTCCCTATTTCCCTTTTTTATATTTTTATATTATATTTGCTCCATATTTGCCTCTCCATTGCTTCTGCGATTCGGCTGTGGCCTAGTCCTTTTGTACGCAGCTCTTTATAAAAATCACACCCGCAATCCTACAATCGTGGCAATCAGATAAATTTCAACTGGAAAAATCCAATTGCTTCTCTGGCCCATTTTTTTAAAAGGCCATGTCGCCACTGACTGACCTTAAACCCGCCGGCTCGTGGCGAATCCTAGATCTTCTAAAGATTCATTCCTCGCCAAAGCAACCAGCTTCTCCCACATCCGAGCAAAGCAATCGGCAAAAAGATCAAAAGAGTCCCCAAAACAATGTCTCCAAATGTTCCTGTTGTGGTACTGTTCTAGTCTTTCCTGAAAATACCGATAAATTCTCTTGTCCACAATGCCATACTACAAATTTATTGCATCTAGACATCAACACTCCGCCTCCTGTCCATCTCTTGTCCCACCACTACGTGAAAAACAAGATCGATGAATGCATGAAGTCTGCTCCTCCTCCGTCATCAAGCCATGAGCTCCACCAGCGATTGAAGCCCGTCCTGGATTATCTTTTCGACGCGTTTGCCTCCATGACTTGTCTCAATCAGTCTTTCAAGATCCGTCCCCAACGCAGAGTCCATTACTCCACCTCCAACTTGGACTTGGCCGATCTCAGAAACCTCTTCTTGCTCTTAGCCTCCCTCCCAACAAGACGCCCGCTTTACTGTGCTCTTTCCGGTGCTTGCAATTGCTTGAAACGCCTCCCGCTCTCCTTGAGCGACGATCCGAGAAACCTCTCGTGGGTGGTGATCTTACTCAATATCCCCTTCTTGTCTAAGGCCTTCACAAATAACGATAAACGCTCCCACCACCAGAGACCGGCCTCTATGGCTGAGGTGCCCGAGATCCAGGCCCTCTGCTACGATATCCTCAAGCGGGTCTTGGGTATTGTGTCCCAAACAGAGTCTACTCTGGCCGGAAATTACTTGGCCAGCTGGCTCCTGAAGCTCTCCAACGTTGACTTCATGTGCAAGGTCGAGCTCATCAACCTCTACATCACTTTCCATTTGCGCAAGTACTTC
This sequence comes from Osmozyma tolerans, assembly GCA_030582955.1. NCBI lineage: Eukaryota > Fungi > Ascomycota > Pichiomycetes > Serinales > Metschnikowiaceae > Osmozyma > Osmozyma tolerans. The sequence goes on from JAJMHH010000082.1 coordinate 35,120, forward strand.
TACTTTGCCAATAACCCCAATTTGGCTCGTCGCAGCAGCCTGGGCTCCGCCGACCATCTGAGACCCCAAGGAAACATCAGCAGAAGAGAGAGCATCTCTCATCCTCCGGACGACGAGTATTTTCACTACTCCTATCTAAAGGATGAGGTGGAGGGGGTTGAAGGTTTGCCCTCTTCGCCGCCCCACTCTCTGCTGTTATCGGCTCTGTTGGCTCACAGACAGAAAAGCCTGAAAAAGAAGAAGAACGATATGAAGGTCAGAGTGCATCAGTACTCGCAAAACTATCATCTTCGGACAGCCGCTGGCGCATTGAGCATTTTCGTCAAGGCTAACTACATCCGCCACGGCCCAGCAAAAATACCAATGCATGCGTTCTACAACTCTTTGGTGGACTACGTCAACATCAAGCTTGATTTTGACTCGTGGCTGAGTAAGAGAAAGCTGTCCCACCAGTCGGCAGGAGCGGAGCCTGCTTTACAGACAGTCATTGATTATATTCACGGGTCAAACCTGATTCCCTTCGCGGACACGTCTCCATCGTCAACGTTCTACTTCTGCCAATACCCTTTTCTCATCACTTTGGGTGGAAAAATTGCCATACTCGAGTATGAGGCACGTCGCCAGATGGAGAGAAAGGCAGAGGAGGCGTTCATCAACTCTCTCGATAAGCGTGTTGCCTATGACGTGTATTTCAAGGTCAAGGTTCGCCGGGAGTGTATTGTTCAAGACTCGTTGAGATGCATTCATCTCAACCCCAACAACTTGAAGAAAAGCTTGAGAGTGCAATTCATCAATGAACCAGGCGTGGATGCCGGAGGTCTTAAGAAAGAATGGTTCCTTCTTTTGACAAGAGCACTTTTCAGTCCTACAGCGGGAATGTTGAGCTACGTGGAGGACTCCAACCTTCTCTGGTTTAATGTGTTGCCGGTGGATAATTTCGAAATGTACTATCTTTTCGGTGCCATTCTTGGCTTGGCCATCTACAACTCCACCATTCTCGACTTGAGGTTCCCCTTGGCTATGTACAAAATTTTGCTAGGGCTTCCCATTGGGTTGGCCGACTACCAGGAGCTTTTCCCCATGTCAGCCAAGAACCTCTTCAAACTTCGCGAGTATAGCGACCAGGAGTTGAGAGGACTTGATCTTAACTTTGAGGTTGCTTTCCAGGACATTTTCGGCAAGGTACACCATCGGGAGCTTGTCCCAGGCGGAAGAAGCCTCGTTGTTGATGCCGATAATAGGGAAATCTACATTGATAAGTACGCAAGGTTCTTTCTCTGGGATGGAATGAAAGAGCAACTTTGTGCTTTCAAAAGAGGTTTCTCCAGTGTTGTCGACGGGAATGCTTTCTCGCTTTTCCTGCCAGATGAAATCCAGCTTCTTCTTTGTGGCTCAGATGAGAGCCGCTTCGATGTGGATGTTCTCAAGTCTATTACTCACTACGGGGGATGGCCACTGACAGAAGAAGCAGAGACATCTGACATTGTCAAGTGGTTCTGGGAATATGTTGCGGACTTGTCGTACAAGCAGCAGAAAAAGCTTCTTCTTTTTCTTACTGGATCAGACCGGGTGCCGGCAACTGGTATCCAGAATCTGACGCTAAAGATAAGCAGACTAGACCGAGGAAATGACAGTGACAGACTCCCCGTTGCACACACTTGTTTCAACGAGTTGGCAATCTACCAGTACTCTAGCAAAGAGAAGATGGTGGAAAAAATGAACCAGGCTGTCAACATGTCAGCAGGGTTTGGTATAAAATAAAGGTTGCATAGGATTGAATATTTATAGAGAGTTTAACATGTAGCATGCAGGATGGATAATGATTACGGTTGTGCGGGATGTGGATGGCTAGAGGCGGAAGTAGTTTGCACGTGATGTTGTGCACGTGATCGAATAGAATGAGAGCAAACTACCAAGTTCCGGAAACAATTTACAGATATTATATGACTTGAGCAAATCTTAGAGATTCTTCTTTAGCAAACATCGAAAATATACATTAAATCCGCCCGGAAACATTAAAAATACCGGTGGCCAGTGTGCTCAATGGAGTATTGGCAAGGTTACCCGGCGCGGGACCAGCCAATGAATGAATTGCGAATAATGCGCGAAAAATCTAGTATAAGCACAACAGAAAGCTATCTTAAAACCATCAAAGGTATCCCTTCCCATCTATTCAGACATGTCGCTTGCTTTCAGAACATTGCAAGGAGGATTGGGCTTGAGAAGCTCCATGAGAGCGTTGTCCACCTCCACCAAGGCCTTGACCAACTACCAGCACCCAGACTTCTCGTCTTACCTTAACAACAGAAGCGAGCAGAAGAACAAGAACTTCACTTACTTCATGGTCGGATCCATGGGTTTGTTGTCTGCTGCCGGCGCCAAGTCTACTGTGGAGGCATTCCTTTCCTCCATGTCTGCTTCTGCTGATGTTTTGGCCATGGCCAAGGTTGAGGTGAAGTTGGGTGCCATTCCTGAGGGTAACAACGTTATCGTTAAATGGCAAGGTAAGCCTGTGTTCATCAGACACAGAACTCAAGATGAGATTGACGAGGCTAACCAAATTGACATCAAGTCCTTGAGAGACCCACAAAACGATGACGACCGTGTGAAGAAGCCTGAGTGGTTAATCATGTTGGGTATCTGTACCCACTTGGGATGTGTGCCTATTGGAGAGGCTGGTGACTTTGGTGGATGGTTCTGTCCATGTCACGGTTCCCACTACGATATCTCCGGTAGAATCAGAAAGGGCCCAGCACCTTTGAACTTGGAGATTCCCGAATACTCCTTCACTGACGACTCCACGTTGGTGATTGGTTAAATGTGCGCATCAGCAACGACTCCACGACCCGTTTTCTTACTCCAACCATCAACTACCAACCGTCATCCCCTTGAAGATAGCGAATACCAGGAAAGATAATGAATCAGCAAAGCACGTCACGACTGCGCAGTGCTTTGTAAGGCTCTTCCTTGACATTTTGAAGTTACACTTTCTACACCAAAACAAAACCATTATCACCATGGCTGCATGATCAAAAGACTGCTGCCATAATATTAGATAAATATACACTGCATCACTGAATATCTGTTTTTTTGAAGGGATTCAAAGGCTAGTAGGTGGGATTATAGCCACGATAGCCTAAATCACTGACTTCGCTGATCTGACGCTTATGACTGTTCCCTCGAGAATCAGTATAAGTATTCATAGGATAGTAATTAGGAGCAGGTTGGCCCATAGGCTGAGCACGTGGGAACGTTTGATAAGGAGCTTCTTGTAGAGGTTGATGACGTCTATTCCGACGAGATGGTGAGCAGCAGCAGCAGCAAATTGCCTCTGCCATTGATAGTCCCATACAACAGCATCTGACAAAAGTGAATATAAGGGAAAAGACCACCACAGCAGCCACCACTATACCGACTATAGCGACGATTTTGCAAGTTTTGTTATTCATACAAGTGTCCCAATGTTTAAAGGATTCAGCAGTGGATTTTGCCTTTTCGGCCACTGACCTCAGAAGAAGGTATTCACTAGGGCATTTAGGGATGTACATATTGAGGCTGGAAGGTGATAAGTAGGAGGATAAGGGATAAGTAGGAGAATGAGGAGTAAAAAGTCGGAGAATAAGGAGTTGAGGAGTGGAAGTGGGAGAAAAAGAGAAGATAATTAAATGGACGAAAAGGAGAAGCTAAAAATATTTTTGCTTTTTGGGCAGGGATTTTAACATTTGCCCTGCCATGCTTGGTATTGAAACAATGGGGCTGTAAGTGCCGATTCGAACGCGCCTTTGGTAAATGTGACGCGGCTGAGGCGAAGCTCGGTTGCAAACAGGAAAAAATGGGATGAAGCAGAAAAAATAGCACAAGCAGAATGAAACTAGAGTAGTGAAATAATTACTAAATATAAGAGTGGGGGTATAAAAAGGTGAGTATATACTATATAATAGAATTTTCCAATGTAAATATATAATATAATATATATAATATAAGTATTTAATGTAAATATATAAGTAAACGGTATAAATATATAATATATAGTATAAGTAAATGGTATAAATATAATATATAATATAAGTAAATGGTATCCTGAATTGAATGTTCGTTATTTTTAGTGCGTACCTGGGGAAATCATGTCTTTGAGGTTTGATCCACAGCCCCAATATGCCTTCTGAAATCCAAAATCTAGACCAAGAGTGCGCCTTTGTACACGAATAGTGACTTCTTTAGTGAGCAAATCGGCCAACATTCGCGTTACTTCTTCTGTCTTATCAAGAAGTTCTTCAATCTCCTCCACGTTGAAAAAATCAGTAATTTCCTTCTCTTGATGAAATTCCACCGCCATATTCTCATCACCTAGTAATAGACGAAATTCCGCCACTTTAAGTGTCCGTTTAAACGGCTTAATAAGTAACCGCTCTATCTCTGGATATATGCTTACCACACGGACCACCGTCTCAAACGTGGTCCCTTCAGGCACTGTATTCACTGCAATACCAGCAATGGTAGGAAAAGCTACCTCATTAACCAAATACGTCAGCCACTTCTCTTGATCATTCGGTAGTTGAGTTGCCATTTGTGTAGATGTCACCAATCGATGATCGGAGTATTCTCCAGTGGAATCTACTCCAGACACCAGAACTGACTCTTCTCGTGGAACCGACCCCTCTGGTGGTACTTCTGCCTGCTGTGTCTGAGTAAACTGTTGCTGGAATGCTGCTTGTGCTGCCACCACCTTTCTGGCTTTTGGTGCTTGAGTAATCATGGCTGATGTGTCTCCAGGTCGTTTACCGCCTGGACTGGAGATAATTGTTCTGCTGGTAGTTGGCGGAGGCTCCTTCATGAAAACATCAATGGGAAAGTTTGGCTTCAACGTGTGGAAAAGAGCATGATCAACCCAAGGAGTCAAGCGGGCCATGAAACGGTCAAAGTCGTGGTTCTTGAGAAGGAACCGGAACTGCTGGTTGCGCATGCGACTTCGAGAACACTCTCGAAGATGTGCTATGTAACCCTCAAGAGTATCATCAAACGTCTTGAGCCTCATGTTCACCAAAACCACAATACCCTCATTCAGAAGATTCCACCGGTCTGGGCTGGTATAATTGTACTTATCCACTGCAGGAGTGAAACTGCGGAGGTTCTCCCAGTATTGGTCCATCTTGGCCAGTGGGATGGTCACGGAGAAAATCAAGTCCTTATCCACGGGACGCCCACCAAACATGAATGTCTGGTCAAGCTTGCTTGTGAGCTTCTCCCGGTTGTACAGACCCTGTCTGTACTTGGTGAAATCAGTCACGAGAAGGAATCCAAAGTGCCACGCGGGGAGCTTGCACATGGCCAACACCACCACTGCGAGATTGGCGTACCTGGGGCCATCGCTATTCGCAATTACGCTGGGTGGCGGAAGCTCTTCTATCGAGCCACACAGTAGCACTCGACTGGTCATCGTCAATTGGTCTTCGACTGGGTCCTCTGTGTGTATGAGGAGTACCTGCGTATGAGAGGGCATCAGTCACGTGAGCGCCTTTTTCAATGATCCTGTTGCAGCCTTATTGATTTGTCTCCACCATGAAAAGTATGTGAAGCCATGCAAATTTTCCATTATTGCTCTTAAATTCTAACGCCAGAACAACCGAAGCTCTCTAAGAAAGCTCTAAGTGTGCTCAATGCGTCTTCTGATACGCGCAAGTCCAAGCCAGAATCCGTAGAGGATCTTCTTGAGGAAGGAGCCGCCGAAGAAGAGTCTGGTGATAGATGGCTCGGCTCCGACGTGGCAAAAGCATTACGTTTCTACCAGCGGGCATATTCCTACTATAAACAAGCCACCACATCTGGTCCTTCTGATCCTCTCGTCAACGACGCCTACTACAACGCCCTGCGGTTGCTCTTCCATGTATATTCTGTTTATATGGGAAGTGATGGTGTTGATTTCACCCGAATCGGGAACGTGGATGAAGTCCTTACGGGGAATGAATCCAGCGTGGTCCAGCCCATCGGTGCCATTGTGGCTGCCCATGAATCTGCTCTTCTGCATCTCCCAGCTACCGGTGCCACCGACTGTTTATACAACGCTGCTCTCGTATACACGGAGGCCCTTGAGAGCATGGACACGCCGCCTGTGGAGTATGCTATCAAAGCCCAGTCCTTGCTAAGGGAGGTTCTTTCTACACAGAGCCAAGAGTTCCTGGACTTTCTCCGGACAATGCTAGAGCCTGACCAGGGTTCCTCGAACATTGACACAAATGTGGCCCCCGAGTCTCTGCAGTATACGAGTTCCAAGACAGTGCAGCCGCCTGATATTCTCGAAACACTCAATTCTGGCTTGTCGCTTGTGCGTGCTGTGTTGGAGAATATCGGGCTGGAACCGGGTACACTAGAAGCAGCTGTGGCGTCGGTGGAGCAGTTTGTACGTGAAGTCGATGGTGGTGCTTCCGATATTATTCTGTCGTACGCAGAGCAGAATAACCAGCACAGCGAAATTGTGGCGTCTGTGGAGCTGCAGCAGGTGGAAGAGTACGCCATTGGCAAGGCAGCATGTGCTGCGTTATCCTCTGATTCTTTGGACAATGTCTATAATATTTGGGACAGTGAAAACCTTCCGGTGTCTGCTCAACGGTACATGCTGGCGGCAGACTGCATCGACACCTTATTGGAGAGACAGAACGTTTCTTCTGATCCCGGTGGTGTTGACGGTAACTTGTACTGGGCGGCATTGACCAAGATGAACTTATACTTCAAGACAGCCCAGGAATTGCTCACGGAGGAGTTACGTGTCGCCAAGACCAACACCCAGGCCGAGGGTGTGGGCACCATTATCGGACAGCTAGCACGTGTTTACATTGCCCGAGCCGATGTGGATCTCCAACGGTGCCAATTGGGCACGGAAGCAGCCCAGAAAAACAGCACTGTGCTATTGAACAATTGCAAGGCTTTTCTTAAAAGTGCCATGAATATCGCCAAGACGTCCGGTGGATTCAGAGAGAGAGCTGTTGAAAAGTTGCACAGAGAGAAACGCAGGTACGAGGCGGTATCTCGACTCTGTGTGATTGAGCAGAAGCTTCATCGTGATGAGCTTAATTCCATTATGGGGAATGGTGTATGGGAAAGCTACATGGCCCAGTACTTGGAGTTCTGGTACTTCCAGCGATTTTTTCCTGAAGGATGGGCATAGGAGTATGTTGTGGAAAGGTTTATTATCTATATATCGTAAGTCGTTCTAGAATAGATTAAAGTGGCATCCCGGTGATGTTGCTGACCACACATTCATTAGGGTACTCGTGAGGATGTTTTGTGGATGCGGTTAGATCGTGCACAGCAGGGCTTGTGAGAAACTTAAGGTCGAGCAGATGTGAGCGGGAATTCTGGACAATGACATTGAGGATGTTAATCTTCAAAGCATGAAGGACAAAAGTTATGAATCTCATCGCATTCTTGTTGACGATTTCTTTCGGAGAAATCAGAAATAAAAAACTAAGTAGAGTATTTCTTTTCTGGACAGATGAGCTCACACTGGTTTATAAATGAAGGATGGAATGCGCATAATTTTGCCCCCGTAAAACGTGCGGCGTGATTAATGTTAGAAAATCAACGGATCTAGGCACTTAGAATAGAAATAATATTGTAGTTATATGCAGTCTGCACATGAAAAATTGCGAGCAGTCATTCTCGCTTGTGGGAGGCATGATGCGTCAAGGTGATAATTCCGACGAATGCATTCGATGACTGTCAACAAAATGGAACGTGGAATAGAGTGTAGAAGAAAAGATGAGGTAGAAAAAAAAAGGTGGAAATAAGAAGATATTGAAAATGAGGTGTAGAATATTTGAATTATTTCTTCACTTTTTTGGATTTTGATGTGTTCTTGATTATCGCAGAGAATATGACATCCTCCATCAAAAATGAAAATATTCAGTCACTCGTGATCTTCACAGTAATGGAACATCCCAACACTAAAAAAATACCCATGACTGCAACAGTAAACAAAACACTCTACAATAATATAAATGGTAGCTAAATTTACAAGATGTTATGTACAGATCTATTTCATAAGTTTGTCGAAGGCTGGAATCAACGACTGGGCCAAGGCAAAGGAGAAAACCAACTTAGGACCGGTGGTCAACAACTTTGGAGTCAATCCCTTAAAGAACGCAGTGATACCCTCGTTCTTGGCCATGCGGCTCAAAATCTTGAATCCACTCTCTGGGTTGTCGAAGTTCCTGTTCTGGATTCTCGTCTTGATCACGTCCAATGGTGCAGACACAATCAAAGAGGCAGAGGCACCGAAGATGGAGGTGACAAAGTTTTGAGTCCAGGTAGCCGAGGAGTAGTCCTTCAAGCCAAAGATGTACTCCTTGGCAAATGAGTTACCACCAAAGAGCGCAAACGAACCAGGGGCATTTCTGGCAGCAGTCCAGCCCCAGCCTCTGTACAAACCGAAACCTTCGTCGGCCAAGATCTTCATGAACCCTCTACCTTTGAAAGACTCGGGGTTTGTTTGTCTCTTGATCTTCAAAACGTCCAATGGCAACAACACAACCTCACCAATACCAATCAAAGACCCAGCGGTAGCCGACATAAGCGCCTTACCGGTCTTTGCACCAAACATGTTTTCGTAGCTGTCCTTAAAGTTTCTCGTCAAGAATTCGTTAGCAAATGGCTGTCCGCCGTACTTGTAAACTCTTTGCATGATCTTGTAGACAGCAGCATAGCCCAAACCAGGGAACAAGGTGAAAAGCCTCTTGCCGAGGGCCTTTTGTGCGTGTTCTCTAAAGATCACGTTGTTCAATTGGGAGGCTGACGTGATCTTGGTTTGGTTGGACATAAGTCTCTTGGAGATGGTGTCCACGGGGTGGAACACACCAATCTCGCAAATACCGGCAGACGCCGAGCCAAGAACTCTAGCGATACCGCTTTGTTTGGTGTCAGAGGGTGGGGACATTGGCAGTTTTGACAAAGACGAGAAGGAAAAAAAAAAAAAAAGTACTACCGATTTTTTTTTTTCTCTCTTGATTTTTTCTCCCACCGCGGCTCTTCTCCTCTTGCCTAATTAGGAAGGACAGGGTGAACCCATCTACGCCACCATTCACCGTCTCTCCATTGTCAGGGCTTTCCCCAATGTTGTGAGGTAGAATCTGCTCTTCTTCAAGGTTCTCTTTGTTACCAGTATCTCACCACATGTAACATAGTGCCTTATACTAATGACCTGCATACATCAGAGGGTTCTGCTCGCCAACAGTGTAAATCCATATCTAAATACACCACAAATGTCTTACGATCCAGCCATAGTGGAGGACTATGAGGCATCTATCAAGGAGCTCACGTTCAACTCAAGACCCATAATAGAGACACTCACTACCATCGCTAAAGAAAACACCGATGCAGCTGAAGGAATCTTGAATGTCATCACAACAAGAATATACAAGTGCATCCCCGAGCAGAAGCTCTTTGCTCTATATTTACTAGACTCCGTGTGCAAGATCGTCGGAGAGCCTTATACTACATTAGTGGGGCCGGAGATTTTCAAGCTTTTCTCCCATGTGTATGTCTTGGTGAGTGATGGCGTCAGAGGCAAACTTGTCAAGATGTTTGAGTTATGGAAGGTCACACGCACCAAGAAAACTGGTCTGCCACTCTTCCCAGCAGAAGAGCTTGAGAAAATCAGTAAGTTCTTGCTGCAGGCCGGCTATAAGAAACCTGAATCACACAGCATATCTGCTCTGGATCTCATAGGCGATATTGATACCTTGCTCCCTATCATGAAGAACAAATTGGTCAACAACCCCAATGATTCCTCCCTTAATGATCGGTGCAATGCTCTTGTGGAGTTGCGGGCCCTCTTGCAATCACAGGCATTGAAAACCAACGATCTTCTCGGCATCAAGGAGAAGCTAACGTCCATGAAACAGCAGGAGCTCCAAGCTGCCCCCTCCACTCCAAAGCTACCTACGCCTGCTGTCACGCCGCTGCAAGTCCCCGGACCAATTGTGCCCAATGTGACCATGCCTGGAAAAGCAAAGGCACTCTTTGCCGACTTGATCGCGTCTGGCCTTGTGAAGATGGACCAGTCATTGAAGCCTGGCTCAAAGCCCGTGTACGAGGTGGTAATGCCCAAGGAGAAGTATGACCCGTCCAACATTGTTGGTGTGCCTTCGGCGTCTGCACTTGAGCAGCTCTTGATGGACGCCAATAATCCGGGCCGCTCACACTACGAGCAATTGGAGTTCAAGGAGCTTTTGAAGATATCGAAGAAGCTCAAGAAACAAGAAAATTTTGCTGCATCCCTTCAGTCTTTCGTGAAGCATACCCAACTTGACTTGTCCACGCTCCAGCTTCTCTACGACGACAAGCCTCTGAAATGCGCCCAGTGTGCTAAAAGGTTCACTGTGGACGAGAAGGGCAGCACGATGAAAAGAACACATTTGGACTGGCATTTCCGTATTAACAAGAAGCAGAGCACGCCGGCACTGAATGTGCAGTCTCGTAACTGGTACCTTGATGACTACGATTGGGTCAACTTCAATGACGAAGAGCTTTTGGAGTTTGGTGTTTCTGCCGATAAGAAGAAGGTGGCCGAGCCCGTGCAGGAGGCACGGTCTTATGTGGTGATTCCATCGAACGAGACGAATATGAATAATATATGTCTTGTTTGCCGAGAGCAGATCAAGCCCAAATTCGACGAGAAGATTGGTGAATGGATTTGGGATGATTGCGTAAATGCACCAGGAGACAAGCTCGGACGAAAGATTGTGCATAAAGCGTGCTTTGACGAGACATCAAGGAAGAGAGGTAGCGAAGCGGATGAGCGGAAAGTCAAGAGAGAAAAGATATAACAAAAGAAAACAAAAATACTACAGTATATAGTTGCAATTGCGAGGATTCGCTTTACTATTCACAATTTTTGGTAGATCACCAAACACCAAGGCGAGAGTCTGTGAGCCTGATAGTAAGTATCAATGTCCAGGAAGGTGAATCTGTGGAGGATGCTTATTTCTGGCCCAAACACTTCAAGATGTCATCCCAGACCTTTGGAGGTTTCTGAGAAGCGTCAATGCCAGACCAGATACCGGTCTTCTTGTAGTAGTTGACGATAGGCTCAGTCTGGTTGTGGTAAGTGACCAATCTCTTCTTCAAAGCGTCTTCGTTGTCGTCGGATCTCTGGACCAAAGCCTCACCGGAAACATCGTCAATCATGTCCTTCTTTGGAGGGTTGAACAACTTGTGGTAGGATCTGCCGGAAGCAGGGTGGACCAATCTGCCGGTGATTCTGGCCACCAACAATTCGTCGTCGATCTTCAATTCGACGGCCTTTTGCAAAGGAGACTTTCTGTCGTGCAACATGGAGTCCAATTTCTCGGCTTGAGGAATGGTTCTTGGGAAACCGTCCAAGATGAAACCGTTCTTGCACTCAGAGTTGTTCTCCAACTCGTTCTTGATCATGTTGACCATGATTTCGTCAGAAACCAAACCACCTTGGTCCATGATTTTCTTTGCTTCCTGACCCAAGGCGGTCTTAGCGGCGACCTGAGCACGCAACATGTCACCAGTGGCCAAGTGGCAAGCACAGAACTTCTCCTTCAAGTTTGGAGCCTGGGTACCCTTACCGGCGCCAGGAGGGCCAATCAACACCATTCTGATAGACTTTGGCACATTTGGGATGATACCAGCCTTTTTCTCGAGAGTGTCAATTCTGTCTTGCAATTTAGACACGACGGATTTGAGGTCTTCCACGGACATTTTTTTGAGTGGGTGGTTTCTATAGAGTATTCAAAGGGAAAGTGAGAATCGCTCAATATGGTTGGGTCCGGCGAAAAAAAAAAAAAAAAAAAAAAAAAAAAAAAAAAAAAAAAAAAAAAAAAAAAAAAAAAAAAAAAAAAAAAAAAAAA
>JAJMHH010000083.1:9343-29081 GCA_030582955.1 Osmozyma tolerans
TTTTTTTTTTTTTTTTTTTTTTTTTTTTTTTTAAATTCGTTTTACTATTTTCGCAGCCTCATCTTCTCCGTTCCCGCTTTGTAGACTTGGAAGTATCCTCGTACAAAAATGCAAATTTCGAGCTTGGAACAGTTGCCACGGAGGTATTGGCCGATGTATCTCTCAGGGTTAATTTCAGGATATTCTCGAAAACTTGGGAACCATCATCAAATGTAAAAAAGAATAACTCAAGAGCTGATCTCACTAGTTCGAACTCTCCTGAAACCAATTCATCACAAGACAATTGGTCAAGTAGCTCCATAACGGCCGCTGCTAGCGAGATGTCTGCGTAACAAACATCATTAGCAAAATTAAAGAGTGTGACCCAGGCCAAACATTTTGATTTAGACTCTGCGCAATTCTCAATGACGCTTTTTGCAACATTTGTTGAAGTGGACTTGATGATGCTAGCCAACGAGCAATTATCGTCGAAAATAGACGAAGCTGCAAATGCAGCAATCACAGTTCCAAAGACTTTCTCGAGTCTGAGAGTCTGAAGAGACTGGGAAGGCCCAGATTCATTTGCAAAGATCTCTTCTGCCATCACGTGCAGAATGGCTTCCACGCAATAAACCAAAGATTCGGCGAGCAAATTCACGTCTTCAATTTCGTATAGAGCCTGAAGAGAGGACAAATCAGGGATCTGGGCTTTGACTTTTGCTTGTGGTAATATCCCGTTGAAGCTTGCAGGCACGCAAAAGTAGTTTGGCTTTGCCGTGGGCGGTAAGCTATTCTGCAGCAGTAATTTTCTTATTGCTGTTAGGAATGAAGCATCTTTCCCAGAGTAACACAGTAAGTTGTAGATGATCAACACACTGAGGTCACATAATGAAGCAAATAAAGATGTGGTGCGACAGGAAGTATTGTGCTTCACGTAAAGTGCAGCCTTGTTTTTTGTTGCCAAGAGCATAATTTCTCTTGTTGCAATGGAAACTAGATGAGGCAATATTGGGAAGTCCAAAAACGTGAAGGACATTCCCTGAGTAAGAAGATCCACCATCAACTTGCACGGATTCCCATGTACCTCTCGAAGAGCCGTTAGAACAGGAGAAGGATATTTATCGATAAAGAATTCTGCACCTTTGAACCTCAACAGGTAAGCAGCGAAGATTATATTTGGGTGGTTTGCCATGAAAGTAATGGCGTAAGTGGCTAATTTGGGCAATCTCACATCCATTTGGATCTCTTCAGCAGATGTTTGAAAGAGGGTTTTCAAAATGTCCAAATTGCTCAAAATACACCACATTGTGAGTTGAGGACATTGCAAAAGATTTCTTACCAAGAGCACGAGATCAATATTTGGTCCGGCAGCTAAATTGGTACATATTTCGGAAGCAGCCGTCGATACTGAGTGGAGAAACGGATCGGTGGCACGCAGAACTAGATGAGGATTCAGAATCAATAGTGGGAAGGGTACTTCCATATCGCAACCGGGAGAGCACAGGTGTAACTGATCAGATAGTGTAGATTGAGGAGGAGTCAGATTATCGAAAAAGTCAATAAAGCATGAAATTGTATCTGGAGAACCCGAAACTGATAACATTAAGCGAGAAAGAGCTTCATGGTGTTGTGGAGAATGGCCAAGAGAGGCGGCGGCGATTTCTAAAATAGTTGGGTTACTTAACACGTGAATGTTATTCTTCAGTTCAGAAGATCTGATTAAGTCTGATAAAGTGATTATTGTGGAAATGATGCTTTCGTTATCTGGTTGATTGGATTGGGCCAATTGTGTAAGAGTTTGGACAGTTTGGATGACCAGCATTGGAATTATTAAGTATGGAATTATTAAGATTAAGTATGGAATAGAAGATTAAGTAAAAGAAAAAATGAAGAATGGAAAAATGGAAAAAGAAGAAAGAAAAGAAAAGCGTAAAAAAAAGATACTTTAGATCAAAGCGACGTGTCGATTTAAATATTCGCCGAAGTAAATTATTACATAAAACTGATCCCCTTGCGGCGAAAGATGTATGAAACTGCAGCCTCAAAGGCGGGGTATGGTGCAATATTTGAAGGAAAGAAATCAGAACACCAGGAGGGGACTTTATAAAAATTAATTTTCTGATCTACTTTAAATAGCAAAAAAGTCTAAACTTACGTTTTATAAGGTGCCGTTCAAATTACTATATTCTAGGAGTAAATATGGCCGTTTCAGAATTTTTGCAGCCTGTTTCGAAACGCGCACTCCTAAATATAATCATTTCCTTTTTGCAGCTTTCGCATTTTAGTATATATATAACCCCTTCGCTGACATCAATTGTTCCAATATTTCTACTCCTCTTCTTTTTAGTTCAACTGAGACTCTAAATTCTTCAATTGTTGAAGAACAGCGCTCTTGGCCGTACCACCAATAGCAGTTCTGCGCTCAACACTCACCTCGAAATTGAAAACATCCATAACGTCCTCTTCAAATCTGGAATCAATCTTGTGAAGTTGTTCAAACGTCAATTGATCAATTCCAGACAATTTAAGCTCCTCGGATGTTCTCACACATTCTCCAGAGATATGGTGTGTCTCTCTGAATGGAACACCTTTCCGGACCAAATAATCAGCCAAATCAGTGGCAAGCATATCAGCGGTTAATGCACCCTCCATCTTTGCTTTGTTGATGGCCAAAGTCGAAATCACCCCAGTAGCAATGAGAGCAGAATGCTCAACAGTGGTGAGGGCATCAAAAAGTGGCTCCTTGTCTTCCTGCATGTCCTTGTTGTAAGTGGAGGGAATCGACTTCAACGACATCATGAAACCAGACAAAGCGCCGAAAACACGACCGCATTTACCCCTCAAGAGCTCCAAAGAGTCTGGGTTCTTCTTCTGTGGCATCAACGACGACCCGGTCGAGTATGCATCGGCCAATTGGACAAAGCCAAACTCTCCAGAAGAATAGATGATCAAGTCTTCAGAGAAACGCGAAATATGGTTCATGAAGAGCGACGACCAAAACAACGTCTCAACAACAAAATCACGGTCAGAAACTGCAGTCAATGAGTTACCAATAACCCCATTGAATCCTAACCCTTGTGCTAAGAATTCACGGTCGATTCCGTATGGGTGTCCAGCCAATGCACCCGCTCCCAATGGTGATTGGTTGGTTCTTTCTATGATTTGCTTCAACCGATTATAGTCTTCAGTGAAGTACGTGGCATACATGGAGAGCCAGTGAGCCCATCTGATTGGCTGGGCTTTCTGCAAGTGGGTGTATCCAGGCATCAACACGTCAATCTCAGTTTCGGCCCTCTTCAAGATGCTTTTGATGAACCCTGAAAGAAATTCGAGAAGGTGATTGAGTTTCTCACGAACATAGATTCTCATGTCGGTGGCCACTTGGTCGTTTCTAGATCTGCCCGTATGAACCTTACCGGCAATGTGTCTGCCGATTATTTCTCCCAACCTTCTTTCGTTGGCGGTGTGGATATCCTCATCGCCTTCTTTTTCTTCAAAAGCATCATTTTTCCATTCCTCTCTGATGACCTCCAAGCCCTCGTGGATCTTCGCCAATTCGTCGTCATTGATCAAACCAACCTTGTTCAATCCTTGCGTGTACACTTTGGTGCCGGTCAAGTCAGCATCGTACATTATCTTGTCATAGGAGAGGGAGGCATTGTATACGTCCATGAGAGGGTCAGTGGCGCCTGTGAATCTTCCGCCCCAGAGTTTTGCTTCGGCTGGCTTAGACATTTGTGTTTGTTCGTGTTAATGGAAAAAGAGTGGAGGAGATGAACTAATTGGGTAATTGAAAATCTTTGCCGCGCTTCGCAATCTCTCGACGAACGGACTACAGATAAGATGAGTCACAGCATTGAATCTACAGGACACATGATTAGAAGTGTTAATGGCAGGCTTAATCAATAAGAATAGGGTTAAAATGACGATTTTCATGACCTGGACTCGTCATAACCCGGACTCATCGATAAGTTGAAGTCATTGACCTCATTGAAGGGATGCAAAAACCCGTACACCATCTACAACAAAATACGCTATACATTTATTTGAGGTGGTTTATGGCTTGCATCTGCCGGTGAATCTTGGGTACAACGAACAGTCTCTAACGGTGTATCTGTCGCACAACCAGGCCAAGATTCTCTCAGTACCCAAACCGTAACCGCCGTGGGGGCATGTACCATACTTTCTCATGTCAGTGAACCAATAGTATGGGCCCATATCAAGGTTCTCTCTCTTGAAAGCTGCAACCAACTCGTCAAGGTCCTCAATTCTCATGGAGCCACCAGTAATTTCACCAACGTTAGGCATCAACACATCAACAGACTCGGTGACACGAGGGTCGTCAGCACACTTCTTCATGTAGAAGGATTTGATGGCAACAGGGAAACGAGTCAACAAAATTGGCACGTTCAAAGTGTCAGTCATCTTACGCTCAGCGGCTTCGGCAATGTCGTCACCAAACTTGAACTTCTCGCCATCCTCGTTGGGGATGCCGTTCTCGTTCAACCAGTCCAAGGCGTCCACATAGGCCATTCTCTTGAAAGGCAAGGTAGGAGCCTTGAAGTTAGGGTTCAACTTCATGATCAAAGCCTTGGTCTCTGGGTCTTCCAAGAGAGTCTTGACCACAGCGACAAAGAGACGCTCCAAGTGGCTCAACAAGTCGTCGAAGTCAAGGAACGCAAGCTCACTCTCAATGTGTGTGTACTCGGACAAGTGTCTTCTAGTGTGGGACTTTTCAGCACGGAAGGACTCCTGGACACAGAACACATCACCAAGAGCAGGCAAACATGTCTCCAAGTACAACTGGGAGGATTGGGTCAAGTAGGCTTCCTCGCCATAGTAGTCCAACTTGAAAAGCGTGGAGCCGCCCTCGACCTGAGTCTGGACCATGCATGGTGGGGTAACCTCCAAGAGGCCCTCGTCCTGAAGGAACTTTCTGATGGCGTTCAAGAGAGCAGCACGGACCTTCAACACGGCGGAAAGAGTCTCTCCTCTCATGGCCAAGTGACGTTGGTCCAACAATAACGCAGGGTCAGCGTTCTCCTGGACCTTGTTGGTGAAGGAGTCTTCACCAGAGGGAGCCAAGCCGACAACTTCATAATAATCAGCCTTCAATTCAACGCCGCCAGGAGCAGATTTACCCTCAGGAAGCTTCTCAATGACACCCTTGATGGCAACAGTTGACTCGAGAGTCAATTCCTGGGTGATTCTGGCCTTGGCCAAGTCTCCTGTGAGAACAGCCTGCAAGAAACCAGTACCGTCTCTCAAGGTCAAGAAAGCCACACCTTTTTGGGCACGAAGACGGTGGACCCATCCCTGAACAAGCACACGCTTGTCGATGTTGTCCTGTACGGATCTTAGCTTGATCTTGTTAGCCTTGGGCAATGACGTGTCCTCGACAATCTTGATCAAGTCCAATTCAGCCATACGCTTAGCTGCTTCGTCCTGTTTGGCCTTTTGCTGCTCGGCCTGTTTGGCCTGTTTCTCTTCCTTCTTTTTTAGTCCTTCAGCGCCTTTCTTTGCCTTCTTTAATGCTGAAGACGAGATTTCCCCATACTCAAACTCCTCGCTGCCTTCCTTTTGCTTGTACACATAGACGGTGGCATCTGGGTTCTTGAAGATGGCAAATGCGGCAGATTGGTAGGGAGATTGTTCGGATCCGGCACTGGCACTATCGGCACCAGTACTCTCGTTGACGAAGACCTTGGACATTGTGGGGACACACTTGGTGGAAAGATGTTTTAGATTTTTTTTCGGTCAAAAGTCGCGGTCGTGTGTTACCGGACACTTGGTAGTGGTAGTAAGTTCGGGGAGTCAGTTAAAGTCTTGTTTATAGAGACCTTAGATTTCTAGAGGAATTGATGAATATTTGAAGAAGCTTCTGGGAAAATGGGGATTTTATATCGTAGGTTAATGTTGATGAGTCACGTGACTGTCATGACTCATTCGAGTGACTGACCCTCTGAATGACTGATGAGGTTTTTATTGTCTATTATTTATTTTTGTAGTGTTGTATATTTGATTAAGCTCTTATTGTTTATATATATATATATATATATATATATATATATAATTGATCGTAGTACGCTGATTTTTGATTGTAGTACGCTGATTTGGATAAGATTTGTAGATTCTCGGTTGGCTGCAACAAGTCCGCTCTTCTCAAAATTGGTGTACACAATAGGCCATCGCTTTTGATCCGCGCGATGACATGTAACGTCTACCAAATCATCAAGTCGCCAAATGACCAACCACATAATAGATTATAACGGAGATTACCAAATCCGGTTATCTCCGCCAGATTCTTGTTCCTATTATAATCTCCCTTACTTCATTTCCCCTTCTGTACTTCCCCTCCCCCAGACTCATCTCTCAAGGCGGCCGCGTTTTTCGCCAATACACACCTCGCGTTTTCTGATTGACAATTTTTTCCCCAATCCTCAACTCAACCTCCACAACTCATGGCTCTAGAACAATCGTTGGCCCAGCTCTCGTTGGCCGCTGTTGGCGCAGAAAGCGCAGTTCCAACCAAATTCTTGGTTTTCAAGCCAAAAACCGCCAAGTCCGCCACTCCGGTTCCTGTTGTCGTGTTCGCTTTGCAATCTACCGCCACTCCAGGCGCCGCCGTCGCTAAGGCGGCTGGCGTTAAGGAGCCCCGTTTGGCTAAGGACGACTTGGTCACTGAATTCTTCAACACCTCTGTTAAGGAAGTCAGCGTGGCCAACCTTTCTAAAGAGTTAGCCGGAAAGGTGAAGCTTGTGGTGGATATCGGTATCGCCCACGCTACCGAAGAGGTTGTTTTGGAGTTGGCCACCGAGTCCTCCAAGGCTGCCGTGCCTGCATCCAAGATCAACGAGTTCATAGCTTCTACTGGCATCGAAACTACCGTGGTGGACTTCCTCGTCGAAGCTGAGGCTTCCGCTGCCGCTGCTCCTCTGGCCACGGTGGCATCCAAGAAGGAGGCCCTCAAGAGAGAGAAAGAGGCTGCCAAGTTGGACGACGCTAAGCTCATCGGCATCACCGTCGACAAGGCCAAGGACTTCTCCTCGTGGTACTCTCAGATCGTCACCAAGGGTGAGATGTTGGACTACTACGATGTGTCTGGATGCTACATCTTGCGTCCTAACTCGTACTTTGTGTGGGAGGAGATCCAGGACTGGTTCAATGCACGCATCAAGAAAATGGGTATCCGCAACGCCTACTTCCCAATGTTCGTGTCGTCCAAGGTGCTTGAGCGTGAGAAGGACCATGTGGAGGGTTTCGCCCCCGAGGTTGCCTGGGTCACCAGAGCCGGTTCTACTGAGTTGGACGAGCACATTGCCATCAGACCAACTTCGGAGACCGTCATGTACCCTTACTACGCCAAGTGGATCCGCTCCCACCGTGACTTGCCCTTGCGGTTGAACCAATGGAACTCTGTGGTCAGATGGGAGTTCAAGCACCCACAACCTTTCTTGAGAACCAGAGAGTTCTTGTGGCAGGAAGGTCACACCGCTCACTTGACTGAGAAGGGTGCTACTGACGAAGTCCAGCAGATCTTGGACCTCTACAAGGGCATCTACGAGGAGTTGTTGGCCGTCCCGGTGATCGAGGGTAAGAAGACCGAGAACGAAAAGTTCGCTGGTGCCGTTTACACCACCACATGCGAAGGTTACATTGCTGCCACCGGTAGAGGTATCCAGGGTGCTACGTCGCACCATCTTGGAACCAACTTCTCCAAGATGTTCAACATCTCCGTGGAGAACCCAGAGGGTCCAGACAAGCCACGTGTCAACGCATTCCAGAACTCGTGGGGTTTGTCCACGCGTGTCATTGGTGTGATGATCATGACCCATTCCGACAACAAGGGTTTGGTGTTGCCACCAAGAATTGCTCAGAACCAAGTGGTGGTGATTCCTGTCGGATTAACAGTGAAGTCTACGCAGGAGCAGCGTAGCACAGTCAATGCCGGAGCCAAGCTGATCGAGGAGTCCTTGTTGAAGGCTGGTGTGAGAGTGACCGGTGACTACAGAGAAAACTACTCCCCAGGATGGAAGTTTGCCGACTGGGAGTTGAAGGGCGTGCCATTGCGTGTTGAGTACGGTCCTAAGGACGCAGCTGCTGGCCAAGTGCTTGCGGTCAGACGTGACACAGGAGAAAAGTTCACAGTCAAGTTGGAGGAGTTGGCCACCAAGGTGCCAGAGATCTTGGAAGGTATCCAGCACGACTTGTTGGAGAAGGCACGTAAGGCGTTCGACGAACACCGCATCTTTGTTCATGAGTGGAAGGACTTTGTGCCAGCTTTGAACGCCAAGAACCTCATTGTGGCACCTTGGTGTGGTGACGGTGACTGTGAGGACGACATTAAGGACTCGTCGGCTTCTACAGGAGAGGAGGAGGAGTATGACGAGCGTGCACCATCCATGGGTGCCAAGTCGTTGTGCATTCCATACCAGCAGCCACCATTGCCAGCAGGGCAGAAGTGTGTTCGGTGCGACCGCAAGGCGGTTACGTATTGTATGTTTGGGCGGTCTTATTGATCAGAACGAGAAACGAATATATATTTCAGGCAGATCATCAACGATAGCGAGTCGAAGACTCGCTGGAGGTTTATTAGAGTGGCCGACTTGGAGATTTCGGAGAGTGGAGTAGTGGAGTCAGATGCTCAATGGAGTAGCGGGTCACAGTAGAGTAGACGACTCAGTAGATGATGCACGACTCCCTGACTACACCAGCGAGTTGTATTGACTCCAAAAATCTGACATCGACAAGTCCCCCACAGAAGCGGCACGAACAACAGTCTCCTTCCCATCAAGGTCCAAATAGTAGATAGTAGACAAGCCTAGAGACTTCACATAGTCCCATACTTTATGATAGTTTAATCCGACCTGATCCACAGTATGAGAGTCATCAGAAAGACAAAACCGTCCACCACGAGCAAAGATCTCATGGCAAATGTCCAGTTGTGGATATGGAGTAGACCAACCTTTACGAATAGCAGAGGAGTTAAGCTCGAAGAGACCACCATATTCCACCACACAGTCAATGTTCCGTACGATAGCGTCCCATACTTCAGGCCAATCGTGACGAATCGAAACTGTGGAAGCATCGGGGTCGAATAACCGGATCAAGTCAAAATGGCCCACCACGTTCGGATGCAACGCTTGCAACACCTTATGTTGGAGATCGAAATAGGCCTGGTAAAGCAGACGAGTGGATCCACAAGAATCACGTGCTTTAAACCATAGGCTCTGGTCGAAGTCAATGGGAATGCCGTTCACATAATGAACAGACCCAACGCACATGTCGAAGCGGGGCAAGTATCCTCGGGCATGTTCAATGTGGGGCACATCCACGCCTTCAACCTCGAATCCGACCAAAATGTGGAGGTCTTTGGAATTTGCTTGGATCCGTCTGGCGTGTTCTAGGTACCGCTCAAATACATCGTGGAGAGTGGCGGTTGTGTAGTTCTTGTCGAGTTCCTCTGGGTAAAGGTAAGCATGGTTATATCGTGGCATGTGCTCTGTGAGACAGAAATGGGAAAATCCACGACGACGGGCAGTAGCCACCATATCTTCAAGGGAACCATGGGCGTGGGAGACGTAGTCCCCACTATGAGAATGATGAGAGTGCATTGGTGGAGACCTGTGAGGTGATTATGTAAGCAGAAGTAGGTAGAGCAGAGTAGAGGAGTGAGCACGATTATGTAAGCAGGGGAGAGTGAGGCGATTACATAAGCAGGGGAGAGTGAGGCGATTACATAAGCAGGGGAGAATGAGGCGATTACATAAGCAGCAGTATATAGATGATTACATAAGCTTATTGAGCATAGATACACTTGGCTGGTTCTGCGGTAGGTTTTTCATCCACAGGTTCGGAGCCATCGTCAAATGACAATTGCGAGTGTTTTTCTGTCCTTTTGGTCACGTCAATCACACAAATAGCACTGGTGATGGGTTTTGTCATGGTAGGTTTTGACCCAATTAATGCCACCTGGTAGTCTGGCCGCGTTTGCAAGTACTTTAAAAGACGAACCACTGATCTCAGACAAAGCAACACATTCTTAGCATCGATGAATTCACAGTCTGCCACTAATGCATCCCATGCTTTCTTCAGACTTTCTTCGATGCCGTGGTTCTCCTCAAACAGAACATTCCGCTTGTAAGCTTCCTCGTTGACCACAGGCAGGAAATCATGCTCGAGGAAAGCACGGGCTTTTTGCACGGGGGTTTCCTTTAACGATTCAATTTTTTCTTTGATCCGGTCTGCTGCATCCACGCAACGGTGGTTGTTAGAAGCAAACACCATATCAAATGGGATATGTCCGAGCTGCATGGTTGCATTTGCCTCCTGACACCGCATTTCTCCTTCTAGCGCTGACCCAGATTTGCCCACTGTTTCCAATTCTGTATCATCTTGTGTGAAGATGAAAATTCTTGTTTTGCTGGTATCTTCGTTGGCTTGGAAAGACATTATGGTATATTTGGTTTTTGATGTTTGCTGATAATTTACCGTTGCGGGGCCGCGCCTATAAGTACTTTCTCCGCGGCCAGACTGTCAGTATATATAATACATCCGTCATGGATTATTATATACATGTGCCACTATTTTATATATTTTATACACTTTATATGCTTAATTTGTACGATTGTATACACGAATACTCTCTGTTTATAGCATACTTTTGCAACTTCTTATTCTCTTTATACCTATAGAAGTAAAAATCAAGACCCTTCGGCGATGAGTAAGCGCCGCTTGCTTACGTCAGAACCGAGGTCTCCAGTCACGTGACTAGATGATGAATCTCGAAAAACTATAAGCTTGTGCTAGTTTAAGCTTTTAGTAGCGGTGGGGATTTCAAAATTGCCGCTGGAAATGGGTCTTAGATCCGTCAACGCCATTGACAAATCTTAAATTGGTGGCTCGTGCTTCGAAGAAGCCTATGGATTGTTCTATGTGTATGCAGGATTTTGCCGATTGGTATAGTTGCGGAGAAATAGTTATATTCCCGAAACTACTGCTTTTGTAGACGGTATATATCTTGTATTTGTATTTTATCTGAAAATATCTTAAGCGGAATATGCACGTGATTGATCCAATAGTTTATCTAATTGTATATATTATGTTTTTAATATTAACTCTGAGGTACTTTTCTGTACTATACTGTATACGATTCTGTGTACTATTCTGTATGGTATTCTTCTGTATTATTCTGTACTGTGCACCGCTAGATATCAGAAGATCTCTTTTCATTTTCATTGAATACTAAATTATAATTCAAAAACACTATAAATAAAAAATAGATCTTAGATATCATATAAGTGTTTTCACCAAAAATCTACAATATGGACTAAAACTTTGCACTTCAGTATATTTCGTTCAAAATAAGCCTTTATGTCACCGTAGTTCATAAGACTCTAAAAGATACAAACTTTTATTTCAAGATAATATATATATACATATTTTAATTATATAAATCATATATTCTGAGCAGATTCATTAATGAATCAAATACGCCATTAATTCTGTATATTCTTGTATAAATATACGGCTCATTGCCAGTACCATTTGTGAGTCACTGTATCAATAATAGTAAATAAACCTGGTGCGTGATCTTTCGCAGCCAAACTAGAATAGTGTATAAACTAGATATAATATTTATATATCGCTTCTTTAAAATTGATAAGCCTTATAGACCCACTTTTCTCTAACTATATTTCTATATTTCTGTATTTACCTATCTAAATGTTGATATATACAAACATATATATCTATTTCTATAATATAGAGATCTATAAACTTGTATCTATTGCCTTCACCAAAATAAGCACCGAGACTCCGGACTCTTTAAGCAGAAATCCAACAATCACAAAACCATCAAATCTCCCAGAACATACATACCATTCCACCGGCCATCACAAACCCATCAACCAAGTATACCCAAATCAATAAAGTTCATCCATCATCAGGTCACGTGACTGACCATATACCGCTCTCTGCACAAGCGACTTGAACCACCAATGAGACTCCCGTCGACGGCAGGTGCCCAACGACTTCGGTGGTTCTCCTCAACAAGATGCTGCAAAACCACCACCCTTCCTCCAACTATCGAGCAAATGTTATTGACTCCCCCGCCGCCGCAACAAACTGTAACTGCACGTGGCCACATCAAGGCATTACGGCTGTTCAAGAAGGTGGCCTTCATGGATTTATCGGATGGCAGTGGACACCGGAATCTCAATGTTGTGGTTCAGCAGCCTGAGCGAGTTCTAGATTCTGGTCGTTTTCGCGTGGGCCAGAGCGTGGAAGTGACGGGGTTGTGGACGGAATCTCAAGGAACACAAGGTCATGAGCTCCAATACGACGATACGGACGAGAACCACGCGTTGAAAATCCTTGGGGATGTCGCTTCAACTTATCCGATTCAGAAAAAATCACAGTCGTTGCAGTTTCTCCGAACGGTGCCCACTTTGCGCCACCGTACGTCTCTTCTTGCATCGGTATTGCGGTTCCGGTCACGGTTAGAAGGCGATTTGATGAGATTCTTCGATAACCAAGGTTTCTTCAAGGTCACTCCCCCACTCATCACCGCTTCCGATTGCGAAGGTGCCGGTGAGCAATTCCAGGTGGACCAATTGGCCCGTCAGTCCCCGCAACAACCTGCCTTTTTCGGCAAAGACGCCTACCTTACAGTATCCACACAGCTCCACTTGGAAGTTCTTGCACTCTCGATGAACCGTGTTTGGACTCTAACACCGTGTTTCCGTGCTGAACACTCCAACACCAACCGCCACTTGAGCGAGTTCTGGATGCTCGAGGCCGAGATGTGTTACGTGGACGAAGTGGCCCACTTGACCGACTTTGTTGAGGCCATGATGCGCTCAGTGGTGTCCTCATTACGCCAGAATGCTCTTACTGATCTCTGTGGTGCCCGTTTTGCCGCTGCCGACAAGTCCGCCTTGCTAGCTCGGTGGGATTCGCTCACCAGCACGGAAAAGTGGCCTTGTATCTCATACTCAACCGCCGTCGACATTATTAACGCCGTCAAGTGCAAAGGTCGTCTGAAAGGACGGCTTACATGGGGTGACTCGATCCTGACGGACCACGAAAAGTGGTTGGCCGGAACCCATTTCCGCAGTCCCGTGTTCATCACAGACTACCCAGCGAGTCAAAAACCATTCTACATGCCACCTTCTAAAGACTACGATCCGGAAAAACCCACAGTGGCATGTTTCGACCTCATTGTTCCAGAAATGGGCGAATTGGTTGGCGGTTCCTTAAGAGAACATAATCACAATGCCCTAGTGGAGCAAATGCATTCGCGCAACATGAAGACTGAAGACATGCAGTGGTATCTCTCCACACGTGAGAACGGATCGGTTCCGCATGGTGGCTTCGGCATGGGGTTTGAACGTCTTGTGGCATATCTTGCTGCCATAGAGAATATCAAGGATGTGGCAGCATTTCCACGTGCTCCCGGAGTGTGCACTTGCTAAACAAGGGCAATGATAGGTCTTTCCCCGGATGTCTCGTGCGCGCACCAGATTGAAAAAGTTTTAATCACCAACCAGTGAGCTCATATCCGCCACCGTCACAACTCACATACACATACGCCGCCATGGACGCTTTAAACGTTAAAGAGCAGCAAGAGTTCTCTCAAGTCGTGGAGCAGAAGCAAATGAAGGACTTCATGAGACTTTACTCCAACTTGGTGTCTAGATGTTTCGACGATTGCGTCAACGACTTCACCTCGGCCAACTTGACTTCTAAGGAATCTTCTTGTATTAGCAAGTGCTCTGAGAAGTTCTTGAAGCACTCCGAGAGAGTCGGCCAAAGATTCCAGGAGCAAAAGTATGTTATCTTTGCTATTTTGTCTATATCTGTCTTTCTCCTTACTAACACCAGCGCTATGTTGATGCAAAACATGCAAAACAAATAAGCATTTTTCTTCTTCCCTATGTTTGTACATATTTATACACATGATCAGTTCAACGTCTACATTTGTCCACCTAGGCTTCTATTCTGTGCCTCTACTGGGCTCTACTGGGCTCTACGGGGCCTCTACTGGGCCTCTACTGGGCCTCGATTCTGAGCCTCGACCCTCTACATTCCAACATCTATTACCTCTTTCCCTAAACTATTCTCTTTACTACATACCCTGCTCAGCTATAACATAGATCTTATAACCCTATAAACGTAGTATTCAAACTCAGTCGTGCGCGGCACAATATATCACCGAGGACCAACAACATCTTCAAAATACCTTCAACTTGCCAATACTATTCTATCATCTGCATCTTAATATTCCTCACTTATTGTGACCATTTGTCTCTCTTTATCTCCGCAAATACTTCTTAATTCTCATAAACATTCTCATAAACCCAAATATCTACTGAAACATTCTCCATGAACGATGTTTACGGTCTTTTGACCGCAAGAGCTATCAATGAAGAGTCCAAAAGATGTGCAGAAATAGCTGGAGATTCCACAATCGCTACATTTACTCTTCAACATCTTCTCAATAAAGTGAACTCCCTTCTATCGCAATATAATCATGTTTTTGCCTACGAAAGCTCTCCGGGTCTATCACCACAATTCTTGGGTTCGTTTATCGCTTCTACGGAGCTCAAGGATATCTTGAATTTACAAAGTGATACCATCACCATCGACTTGTCCAATAAAGCCATACCATCCACACTACGATCTATTCTTGTTCGGTGTTCCACTAAACGGTGTCTTGGTCTAATAAACCAGATAAACGAATTGGCCACATTGGACACCCTGGAGGCAAAAACCCATGATAATGAGAATGCACCTAAATCCCTGGAGAATCCTGAAACTACAGCTGATGCTGAACCTGAAACCGCTGATGCTACTCAAGTAACTTCGGGGCCTCCTGAAAACGCATCAGGCGATGAAATGGACGTTGACAGTCCTCCTGAAGAAAAGAAATCGGAAAATGACACTAGAATTTCCGCTGAGCTGCCCAAAGTACCCAATGAGCTTTCTGGAACTGATGAGCCACTGCCTGTGCCTCCTGAAGAGCAAGAAGATGAAGCTGAGAAAGTGGAATCCACTGAGCAGTCTGCAAGTCCACTGGTTGATGCCAAGGAGGCTCTGGAAATGGCTCAGGATCAAGTGGAAACTCCAGATGCATTGAGTAAGGAAGAAGAATCCGTGCAAGAGAGCCGGGAATCGTCAGTTGAGCAGGAAACACCAAAAACAAAAGAAATGACTGTTGATGATGTTCTGAAAGAAACTACTGCTCTGGTTCTGGAAACTGTGTCTGCAGTTGGTCCAATATCTACTCCGGTTGATGTCACAGAAGAACACCAACACAGTGGTCCTACTGTTGAGTCAAAGGATGAGGACACTGGTGTTCTGGTGGAAGAGGCAACAGAACCTGCCGAGACAACTGGACAACAAGAAGACGCTACTTCAGAAAAGGAGGTAGCAACAGAAGCTACAGAGACAATTGGAGATGAAACTCCGGGTAGTGATCGGGAGAATACGGTTACCCCTGCTCCTGAACACGACAAAGAGACCACCGTTGAGGATCAGGTGAATTTTGAAGCTGAAAATTCTGAAGAAGCTGCCAATAAAGAAGCTGACAATAAAGAAGCTGCCAATAAAGAAGCTGCTGATAATGAAGGTGACAATGAAGAAGCGCACCCAGAAGCAGAGGAGGTGTTTGAAGATGCACCTCGTGAAGCCGAGGATACAAAGGATGAGCCAATTAGAGATACTGAAGACGCTGAATCCGAACCTTCTGTGGATGTGGAAGAAAAAGAGAATACGGATAATACCGAAGCAGCAGCAGAGGTGACAAATGTTGAAGAGGTTGATAGTATGGAAGATGATGAAAAAGAAACCATACAGGAGGAGAAGGAGGAGAAGGAAGATGAAACGGAATCTTTACAAACAAATATTAAAAAGAGTCAAGTTGCAGAAGATCCAGAGGAGAGCATGGAAGAAAGTACCACATTGGAGGGTAACAATGCCGCCATGGAAGAAAAAGAGCAAACACCGAAATTGGAGGAGGATGTTCAGGAACCTAGCTCTCGCAAGAGATCGGCGTCACCATCTGCATCTAATGTCAAGCATAAGCGGTTCCAGAATATCGCCGTCAACTTGGTCAACAGTATCGAGGAGCACCGGTTTTCATCGCCATTTTTGCATCCGATTAACTCTAAAGAGTACGACGATCTCATTTACGACGCCAAGGATCTCAAGGGGATTCTCCGGGCGGTAAAACAGAAGGACGTACAGACATACGAGACAATCAAGGAGCTTGAACGAGACATTATGTTGATGTTTGCTAATTGCGTCATGTACAACAAATCTAATACGCACTTGGTGGGCATGGCACGGCAAATGAAGGATGAAATCGGCACCACGTTGAAAATGTTCGAGGAGGCCGAATCAGAAATCGGGAAGTGATTTGTATAGGGTCACGTGTTTGGTGTTTGTGCGGCTGGAGATAAACGGCTGAGGCAGATGGCTACAGTGGGTGCAAACTCTATTAGGGTATATTAGCAATTCATAGTAACACGTGATAAAACAGATTTAGTTTCCCTTGCGGAAAATTTTGGTCAAGATAAACTCGACAATAGGGTCCTGGTCGTTTTTGTTAACCACAATAACATCCTTGTTCTCAGGACGTTGACCGTGCTCACCATCAACAGCCTTAGACTCAATAGCATCAAGAGACTGCACAGAAGCCAACTTGTGGTTTCTCAAGATAAGAGCAGCAGCCAAAAGTGGAACACAGAGGCAGATGGCCACGATACACAATTTGCGCTGCACAGTAGCGTAAGCCAACACAACAGCACGTCTGGCTGGTGTACCCCAGGTATGGGTTAGAATAAAACTAAACGGTGAGCCGTAAGCCATATTGGCAAGGGAGGTGTCCACACCCAACTTGGCCATTTCCGATGCAATATTCTTTTCCATCAACTGGGTCCAGATGGCTCCAGACACAGAGTTACCCACGGCAGAGCCAATGTTGTAAAGAGCAAGGTAAAGGGCAAGCATAACAGCCATGTACTCGTGGTTGGTACAGGTTTGGATGGAAAGCTGAGTTGTGTAGGTGAAGAAACCAGCACCGAAACCCATAACACAAAGAGCACCGATAACACCGGAGAGGTACTTCTCGGAGTCAATTCCGTTGTTGGCACCACGGAAGTGGAAGAGAAGACCAGTAGCAAGGAACCAAGTGGCGCAGCCAAAGATGATGAAAGGTTTAGTGCGACGAACCAACACAAGCAACAAGCCAAGCAAGGGGCCCACAATGACAGACACGAACGAGTACAACGAAGTGATCCGGTTAGCTGCCTTATTGGAAGCACGCATACCAACAACAAGAACAGTGTACATGTAGTCGTTAGGCATGGTCCACACGAAGTTCACGAGAGCACCAATGATAAGAGCAGCCCAAACACCACGGTCCTTAAGCAATGGGAAGGGCACAATAGGGAAACGAGCGAGTTTCCATTCCCAAACAATGAAGAATGGGATCAACACGAAGCCAACAACCAAAGGACCAATGATGTAGCCCTCCTTCCATTTGTCGGTTCCGCCACCGGCAAGAGTCAATGGAACAAGAAGGAAGCCGAACACGCAAATGATGAAGATGATGCCGATAACGTCGAGAAGCCAGAACAAGTCAAGGATGTCAGCAAAGAAAATCTTGATTCTGTGCCACACTTTAACACGCATTCTCTTCATGAATGGAGCACCCACGTAACGCAACGAGTCCTCACGGTAGGCACGGTAGTATGGGTTGTGGTCGCAACGGTACTCCTCGGCTTCGTTGTTGACCTGGATCCATTCTGGAGTCAGCTTGGCACGGTAGTGCATGTGGAGCAAAACAGCCATGTAAGGCACAGTGGCCAAGGGGAAGATGAAGGCCCAGATACCAATACCGTAGTTCCAGGAGTGGTGGGCCAACAAGTCGGAGGAGATGTTACCGCTGACCCAAGTGTTGATGATAAAAGGCAAGGCAGGGATGAACGAAGCAAACAATCTCCAGTTCAAGTTGGACAAGTCAGCCAAGGTGATTTGCAACATAACAATGATACCAGAGTAGCCCACTTGGTACAAGACAGCACCACCGGCGAATCTTTGAACATCGTAAGCTTGAGATTCAATGACAGTTCCCATAGCGTAGAAAATCACCGAAACCACCACCAACTCGAAACGACCAAAGATATCGGATAAACGAGCGTATGTTGGTTGAGCGGCGGCAGCCACAACGGATTTGATCACGTTGACGGTGGAAAGAAGCGAGTGCTGGGAGAAATTGCTTGTAGCCTGAGCTTGAAAAACGTAACGGATACCACCATCGATACCGTAAGTGTAGGCACAACAGAAGATGGCAAAGTAGGCGATTGCGAGCAAAGCAGGGTGAGAATATTGAGCGCACATGATTTCTGAACGGCGAATACCGAACGACTGAGCGGTGGATCTAAGAGCTTGATCCTTTGCTGAGATGTCTTGGCCATCATTGATGATTTTGTCATCATTAACGGGGTGTTTTTCCACCGACCTGGCGGACTCGTCCGTTGGAGCAGTTTTAGAGTCGTTAGAGGTACGGTAGCTCATGGGTTAACGAAGACAAAAAAGAAAAAAAAAAAAAAAAAAAAAAAAAAAAAAAAAAAAAAAAAAAAAAAAAAAAAAAAAAAAAAAATGCAAAGAGAGTTAAAAAATAAGAAGAGAAAAAAAGAAAAAGAAATGTAAAAAAGTCTGCTTGGCCATGCTCACTGCCACATATAAAAACATGTAAGGGTTGCAATTTGGCCGCACAATAGAGTTGGCCGAACAAACGCCTTGCAGAGATGGCCTTAAACTAGGGATACCCGATTAGGAAAGAAAGAAAAAAGAAATGAAGAGAAAGTAAAGGAAATCGAATCAAAGTATAGAATAAAAAAAATGCAAGAATTTCTTAAGAAAAATACAAGAAAAACGCCAGAATTTGAAATGTAGAAAAAGAATGACTTACGAAAATTAATCCAAAATGAGAAGTGGTGCAGAGTTAATTTTCTAAGAATCGCCGCACACGGGTCCGAAAATTAGACGCAATGGGAGAAATTTGCAAGGATATTGATAAAAAATAAGACAGAAAGAAAAAAGCCAAAGAAAAGCCAAAGGACAAAAGCCAAAGGACAAAAAGACAAAGTTCAGAAATCAGAAATCAGACAATTAATAAAGCAATAAAAAGAACAAACAAAAACGCAGATTAAAGCATTAATGTGAAAAAAGGAAAATGGGAAATTTCCTTAATTGAAACTCCCACAACATCAGTCATTTTTTTCCAAAAGCGGGGCTTCTCCGATACGGGCACGGCTGTAGAAAAACGTCTAAAAACAATGCCTCATGAAAATAAAGGCGTCCTCCTGAGACCTCCCGCCAATTGTTCCGCGCAGAGAATCCATGGCCAGAAAAATCCTTTTGACGCCTCTACCTTTTTATTGTTTTGTCTAATTTTCTGTCTATTCCTGTATATACATGTCTTCTCATTACCTTTCTTGTTACCATTATGTTACCAGTCTGTGTTTGTCAAATTTCTGATAAATTCTTGTTTCTTACTGTACTTGCTTCTTCTGGTCCTGTTATTACTGGCTGGCTTTCTTAGCGTCATTCGCTTATTCTAAATGCATAGCGGCTTTATTACTTTTTCAACCGTTTTTCTTGTCCCAATTCCGAAGCCAACTCGAAATATTCACTCAGGCGGGTTTAAAAATCAAAATCTGCTTCATTCCTCAACATCATTGACGTCTTT